>APFE031283984.1:0-37731 GCA_000404065.3 Pinus taeda | reverse complement strand
AAGAAGAATGCCTTCATCTACTCTAGGTTCAAGTTTGCCAAGCTGCTCATCAGTATTCTTAATATAGCATTTGCTCCCAAATATTTTGAAGTGATTTACCGAAGGAGTCTTACCATTCTAGAGCTCATGAGGAGTTTTAGTGTTGTTCACCCGGACATTTGTTTTGTTGAGAATAACCACCACAGCATGAGCAGCTTCTCCCCAGAAAGTTGCAGGAGTTCCTGACTCATCAAGCATAGCACGATCCATTTGTTGGACTGTTCTGTTCATTCTTTCCCACTCCATTTTGCTGAGGAGTTCTAGCTGTAGAGAATTCTCTTCTTATCCCATGTTCTTCACAGAAATTGAAAAATTCATTTGAGGTAAACTCCCCACCTCTGTTGGATCTGAGGCACTAATTTTGTGACATGATTCATTTTCAACCAAGGCTTTGAAGGATTGGAATTTTTCGAATGCTTCATCTTTGTGCTTCATAAGTCCTAACCAGACAAACCTCGAGAAATCGTCAATGAATAATATCAAGTATTCTTCTCCTCGAGGTGTTCTTTTCCTGAAAGGACCACATGTATCTGTATGTACTAGCTCAAGAGGCATGCTAGCTGATCCTTCCTTCTCTGGAAAGTTAGTTCTGGTTTGTTTTTCAAACTGACATGATTTGCATATGGTGTTGTCAGGAATTTTGATATCTGGAAGATCGCGAACTGCCTGATATTTGCATGCTTTCCTTATTTGTGAAAAGCTTAGATGACCCAACCTCCGATGCCATAACCAGTGCTCCTCATCCTTGCTTAGGTAGCATTGTTGTTTCTTCTTCAAATATGTACAGATTATTTGGAGTTCTTTTGCCTTTGATCACTGTTTTACCTGTATCAAGATCTCGAACAAGACATCCATTTGACCTGAATATTACATCGGTTCTTTGATCACACATCTGGCTGACACTTAGAAGATTATGCTTCAATCCATCAACATACAAAACATTTCCAGCCTTGACCTTTTCTTTTAACCGAGCAATGCCCTTTCCTTTTATAGTTGCAGGAGTATCATTTCCAAAAGAAACTTTCTTTCCCTTTTCTAGAGCAGAGTAAGACTCAAGTTTTTCTTTCTCACTTGTCATATGCTTCGAACATCCACTGTCAATATACCATAGATTTTCTTGTCCCTCTGCATAAAATGTTATCCCACATCTTTCTGTTTGTGGTTCCTTTATTCTCCATGTTTTGGTGCTTGAGGCTTGTTCCTTTTTCTGCTGAACCTGCTCCTGCATTCAGAATCTTCATGACCAAAGTTATTGCAAATAGAACATTCAACTTCATTTTCAAGAGCCGAAAAGTTGTTGTAGGTCCTTTTTGTAATCCCGGTCATACTTCGTTGTTTTTGAGCTTCTCTAGTCATGATTGTCTTATATGCAACACATTGAGCTGCTTTGTGACCAAAGTTATGACAAGAAAAACATTGTCCATTGAAGAAACTTCTGCGGTTATCAAATCTACCGGCCAAGTGATTGTAATCTCTATTGTTATTCATTCTTGAACCAAATTGAGAAGACTTTACCTGTGGCTGGTTGTAGCTTTTGTTCACTCTTAAAACAGATTGACCCTGATAGCCTTTGTTCGCAATTTGTCCCTGCTTTACCTGATAGTCTCCATTGTTCTTTTTCTCACTCCTTTTTGCTGCATCAAGATAACTTCTTGAAGTGGATGCTTGAGAAGTTTCTCCATTATAGCCGAGACCTGTTCTGTTTAGAGGAGAACGCTGTACATTGATAATCTCATCCAAAGTTTCAGATCCTTTGACAAACTTAAGATTAATAGCTTTTGTTTTCTCAATCTCTTTTCTAAGAGCAACAATTTCACCTTCTAACTTTTCAAAATGTTTTTTCTTTTCATCAATTTGAAATTGTAGAGTATCAATGATCATATTCTTTTCTTCTATACATCTCTTGAGTCTAGTAGTTTAGTAATTTCATCATAAAGATTATCTACATCTATAGCATCCATATAATCATCATCATCAAATGCCATTAACAGTCTATATTCATTATCTTGTTCATCTCCATCACTGTTTGATAGACCATCACTATCTTTATGAGTGTAGTAGCTTTTCTTATTTGCACCCTGTTTCTTGTTCCATCTAGCAGGTTCCTTTCCTTTATCCTTATAAGGACATTTTGCAGCATAATGACCTACTCTTCCACAGCAAAAGCATTTAAAAGGTAACTTACCTCTGAACCTTCCAGAACCCCTTTGAAGATTTCTGACAAAATTTGATTCTTCTTTTTCTTCTTCTGGTACGTGACTTGCTTCATAATAATCTCCTTTGCCTGACGCCTTGAAAGCAGCTTCTCTTCTATCTGATGGACCTCCCTTTCTCATTTCATAAGCAGTTAGAATTCCATGTAGCTGAGACATAGTAAGAATTCGTAGATTTTCTTTTTCCTCTATTGCTAATACTTTAGATTCAAACTTGGGGGACAATGATCTTAGAACCTTTTCAACCACAATAGCCTCTTTTATTTCTTCACCTAGATTTTTCATACAATTAACAACTTCATCTACCCGAAGAAAATAGTTAGGCACACTTTCATCATTATACATCTTGAGAGTCTCATACTGAATCCTGAGAGTTTGAAGTTTGGCACGCTTTACCTGTTCATCTCCTTCGTAGCTCAAGACAATCTTGTCCCATATTTCTTTTGCTGATTTATATTGCATAACCTTCACAAACTCTGTGTGAGATAAGCATCCCAGCAAGTATTGATTGCTTTAGCATTTGTTTCATATTTCTTCTTTTTGGCCGCATCTATAGGAGTAGCTCAAGGAAAAGTGTAGCATGTCTCTATGATATCCCAAACATCCATACCGAGAGATTGAAGATATGCAGTAACTCTTACCTTCCAATAATTGAAGTTTGTCCCATCAAAAATCGGTGGCCTGATAGATGTTTCCCTCTCGTAGTTGCTCATGATGAAAGATCTTCCTTCAAGCGATCAAGCTTCTTCAGAAGGACCTGCTCTGATACCAATTGTTGAAAATAATACTGAGAGGGGCGGTGAATCAGTATTATCTAGTTCTTTTAACAAATTTTCCTTATTTACACTTTGAATTATTTTTTCATATCAGTTCCATAAAATAATGAGCAAGAAAAACAGACAATCACATCAAAGAACACCAGATATAAGGTGGAAACCCAATGTGGGTGAAAACCACCTGCTGCAATATGTCTCTATCTTCTTTCAAATTAGAAACTCCTTTTACGATGGTCTTGTACTGGTGCAGTCCTTTACCAGTACGGAGGCTGAAACCTGCAGAGAGCTACAACTCTCTCTCGTTTTCCAGTCTCTCCTGGAAGGGAGCTATAACCCCTTACTTCTTTTCTTTCAAGGACCACTTTTCATAAATTTTCAAACCGGATCCATAAACATCAAATGATCATCAAGTACCAGTAAGTCACCCAGATAACCAGATCCACAATAACAATAAACTAAACCCAGAACACCTTATCAACAAAAAAAATCAGTCAACAAAAGATCTTAAGACAGATACGCAATTTCCTTTTCTCTGGCCTGAGTCGCTACGCACTTCACCTTCTGTGGCGCCGCGCACCTCCGCAACTGCCTTCTGTGGCGCCTCTGTGGCGTCTTCGCACTGCACCTTCTGTGGTGCCTCTGTGGCGTCTCCGCACTACGCCTTCTGTGGCGTCTCCGCGTTGCGCGTTCTGTGGCGCCTTCGCACTACGCCTTCTATGGCACCTCCGCACTGCGCCTTCTATGGCGCCTCTGTGGCGTCTCCGCACTGCGCCTTCTGTGGCACCTCTGTGGCGTCTCCGCACTGCGCCTTCTGTGGCGCCTCTATGGCGTCTCCGCACTGCGCCTTCGCACTTCACCTTCTGTGGCACCTCCGCACTGCGCCTTCTGTGGCGCCTCTGTGGCGTCTCCGCACTTCCGCCACTGCAGCGCTCGAGAGATCACCCTTCACAGATTCGCTTTCCACTTCACTTTCATATAGATAGAGCTTTTGAAACAATAACCCAATATTTCAGATCTTAAGATATTCAACCCAAAAACATACCAAGCCAAATGATCTCCTTTGCTTTATATAGGCAAGCTCTTCCTCAAATCATGGATCATGGGGCTCAATAATAATAATAATATAAAACAATACCATGGGCCAAAACCATAATAACACCTATACCGTCGGCTAAATACCAAGGGTTAAATAAGGGAACCCCACGTTGTGCGCGCTTTACTGCCTTGAGTGTGTGCATGGGGGTACGCCTCCTATAATGGGTTACCTGCGTGTCTGGACCGCGGGTCCCTGCACGGCGTACCTGCGGTAGCATATTCTTGAACTGTTCTCTGCTACTTCTTAATTCTCATCAATTGAGAGCCATGCCATGGGTGTTGCCATCAAGTACAACATCTGTAACATATAACCATACCAGAAACATAATGCCAACATTGGTTGCATACTAATGGTCAATAAATTTAATTTTTTGCTGTTTATCAAGGCTCCATTGTGGTGTTTAGAATATCCCCCTAGGAAAAAAATGTCATAAACAAATAATTGGGAGATGAATAATCATGATCTCTTTAAATTATATTTTATTTTACTTTTTAAACTGAAGCAGATTGCTATTATATTAAAAGAAAGTTGTGGCCACACCATACAACAAGTTAATACAATTAAATCAAATAGCGTTTGATATCAAAGATTTGAAACATTAAAAAACTATAAAGAGTCTACATATAGTCTTTATTGTTCTTGTTTTTTACTCCACGAAACATAAAATCCTATAGTTATAAATTCTAATATAATGGCTTAACAAAAGGTAATGAATGGCCATACACAAAAACCTAAACTGTTTAATGGAAAATTGTATCCACTTTAGGCTTCTTTCCTAACATTTACCCTTGATTTAAAAGTTTCCTCTTCAAATTCCATCTCCCAATGGTTATGCTAGATTGCATCCTCCTCTTTTCCCACTACCCTAATAGACCCAATTGGAATAGTTGGAGGAGAAGTCATAGAGTGTGAGCTACTAGCTAGTCTTAAGATCAATCAAAATTGCATGTTATGGTTTACTATAAGCTTCTCAATTTATTTGCAATGGATGGCTTCCTTTCCTTCCAATTATAAATTCCTAACAAGATGAGCTTCTAAATGAGAAAACATTCTATTGTTAAAATGTGATTTTTCCACCTAAATTTCCTTAGACCAAGGCACGACCCTTCTTAGAACCCAATGAATTTCTACAATTTCACATGGGATGCATTGACTAGTGTACCAATGTCCATCCATGATGAAAAAGAATGAACTCATTCCTACAAAGACAAAATTAGAGTGAAAAACAAAACATCCATAATACCAAGGATAAACAAAGCCAATAACCAATGTTCAATACAATACCATATTAACATACCTTGATGAAACCGCAAGACAAAATAAGCAATACAAGAACTAGATTGAGTAAACACCACCAAATACACCACTTGATAAACATATCTAACAATAACTACATTAAATCTAGACCTAAACTCCCATGGCTCAATGAAGACTCATAATAGAATAGGTGAAATACGAACAAATCTAGATAAACATCACTATAAGAAAACCAAAATAATCCCTTATTTAGAAATATCCATCCCGTCGCCTTTAATTGCACTCCCCTATCTAGACTTGAAGCCATCTATGTGGAGTATGGGGGAATGGGAGGAGTTATACATCACTTCATGTGAAATAATGGCCCTTGCCACTTCTTTCTTGATTCAAAATGCATGCCATTTCTAATGTTTAGATAGATTAGATTAATTAGAGATAATCTATGAAGGGGACCACCCCATTTTAGCTCAACAAGCCTTGGTTCAAAGGTGCTCCCGTTTTTGACATGCACTCTTCTTGGTTGTTCAAAGAGGACTTGAACAAACTTGATGGAGTTAAAACACTTCATAACTCCTTGAATTCTTAAAATCATTATGGAGAGACATGATGTCTGCAAGGAAGTCAAGTTTTACATTTAACGAATGAGTCTATGATAATTGTAGATTTTTGGATCTATTTTTCCTAATTTTAAACCCTTGATAAAGAACTAAAGCTTCTATTTGGTTGTTAAAGGTTACCCCCAAGCCCCAAGCTAACGTTGATTCACATTGTCCCTAGAGGTTTTAGACAACCCCCAATCCCTTGACACCTAACACCCCATATTTTGATTAATTTTTCTAATTAATATAAATTTAATTTCAAACACTTCAATTATCATCATAGATTAACTTCATTAACCAAGATAATTGTGAGAAATGAAAACATGTATACAAAAAAATAATTTGAATGACAAAAAACTCATTAAAATGAAAATACCATAAGAAAATATCACAAAAAATAAACACATTGCTAAAAATGATTAGTAGCAAAGTATATAATTGCAATAAATCATATATTTGTAAAAGAGCACACTAATTCATAATATGATATCGTATAAAGTCAATGTATGGAATACAAAAAATATATAAATCATCAATTTGATATAGCTTGAGTGGTTGTGTGGAAAAAATTGTTACCCTCTCCATTTAGGTTCAAATCCCACTTTGCTACCTTCTTTCTCTTAATAAGCCAATTTTTATTGAGCTATATATGATCTATTCATGAGTTTTTAACCTAGCCTTACACAATCAAGAACTTAGGATTTACCCCAAGTACTATCCTTGAAATGGGGGGAAGTTCCCGAGGTTTCTGAGAGGATATATTACCTTGAAAGACATAATATATATTTTTTCTAGGTTACAAATCCCAAGAAAAACTCCCAAGTACTTCCCTTCATTTTGAGGATGGTACCAACGTAAACCCCAAAATCTTAATGGCATAAGGTCGATTAGAACAAGGTTTGAATCCATTATAACAATATACTTGAAATGAGCTCAACATGTCATTTGAAGAAATTAAACTTGGGTGGGGAGAATAATAGTCATTCCTTCCAGTCACCCAAGATAAACCGATTTAACAAAAACATTTTATATATAATCTCATGATCACTCTAATTGTTATGATCTTCCTTATAATCCTCATTATCCAAATGAGAACAATGAATGGTATATGCATTAATCCCTCCATGCTTGCATTTAGCATGTATCATGTAGAATATCAAGATGTTAATTGTATTATTATTAAATTTTTTACAAATGCTACATAAATATTACAAACTATAAAATATCAATAAAATATTATTAGTTTCATGAAATATTGTTTTTAATTATGCCTCCTTTTCTTCAAAATTTTATAAAGAGGTGATATCGCATCTATAAGTTAAATAGGGAACAAATCCACTATGCTTTAAGGAACTTGTGCTCTTCATTGGATATTAGCAATGGGAACAATTTTCATTTGTGCTACTCAACTCCACTTCTGCATACCCTTGCCCAAGGGAATATCATGCAAAGTATTAGTAACAATTTTGAGAATGACAATCTTATTGTTGTTAAATACGTTTTTCTCTCAAATAATACAAATGCATCTAGATATAGAAGATAAATATATTAAAACAAGTGTAATTTGTAACATTGCTATTCAATACTTGCTTTTTATGCATTTGAAAATAAATTGATATCGAAATATAAAAAATAATATAATTTTTTTAACCTAAAAAATAATAATTTTAAAATAATATAATTTTTAATAAATACGTTACATTATTAAAAATATTTTATTATGACCATTTCTATTTTAAAAGTATGGGACTAAATGTTGTCATTTTGTCAGTGCCTCATATTTTCATCCTTTACTATAAGATGAAATATTAAATAATAAATTCATAGGAACCAACAAGGTATCAGTGAGGTGACTTGACAATTGATATGAGGAGTACGTCATGAATAGAATCAAAAGCTAATAGGAGAGTGAGAGTGATGGCGAGTCCTATTTGTGCGACTATAGCATAGTTAATGCTATAGTCCTTACACCCCTGACAGGACATTCGTGCATCGGAAGGGATGCTACATATACATGAAAGCCATACATACGCATCATATTTCCGACGACGTTCAGCTTCAACTTCGACGACTCAGGCTTCTCGCTCCAACTCAGGAAAGTCCATCATTCGTACTTCATCGTTAATACAACTTGTACAAGCATTCAATGCCACCCCCTCCTTTACCATTTCAAACCTCCTTGGTTTTCGATTTCAAACTGGCATTGACGCGCATATTACCATTTCAAACCTCCTTGTTTTCGATTTCAAACTGGCATGGGCGCGCATATTTTATTTTCAAATGAATTGAGATCTTAAACAATTTCAATCTGGGCAATAGAACTCAATTATTTTGTTATGCCCCGCTTTTGTATCCACTCTCGGAGAACAGCAACCGACCAAGCTGACACAACCTCAGCAGAACTGGCACCTTGAGGGAATAACAAAGGGGACATCTTCATCACGGGGAGGAGATGCCAAGAGTTGCCAAGCCTGTGCGCTCTGTCGATTGCAAGACCATGATCAAGCAATATACCATCTCTCTTTTATTATAGAGCACTGCTCCTACAAGGTGCTCATGCTTGAAAAGCTTCCCACGCTAAGACTGAAATATAGTTTGAGCAACAATAATGTTAATTCTAAATTAGCAAATAATGAGTTGGCCATTGATGCGCTACTTCAGTGGGCATTAGTTTGTTCCACTCAAAACGACTTTGCTTTTGGTTTGGCGATTTGTTCGCGACATCATTCTGCAGAAAAACCCTGATCATGCAAAAACCGCCGAAATTAGAGTGGGGCTGGAAAATCGAGTGAAACTAGAGGTTATTGAAGTTATTACTAAAGGTGTGTGCGCAAAAACCGCCGAAATTAGAGTGGGCCTGGAAAATCGAGTGAAACTAGAGGTTATTGAAGTTATTACTAAAGGTGTGGGAAGAAGAGGGCACTGGTATCAAAGTCTGAATGGCCATTACTACGTATTGGGGGAATGGGGAGGACCAACGCAGACCTCTCAATGCCCAGATTGCAGGCTCATAGTGGGAGGACTGTCTCACCGTCCAGCAGATGGAAATCGCCATGCAGACATTGATGGCAGTTCTCATCCTGCCTGGAGCAACAACACAGGTCTTGGAGCTCTTGCCTGACAAATATGTTGAAATTATGAGTATGTTTTGGAGTTTTACACTTGCAACCAGAGGAAAAGGTGTATAAGTATAGTGCAGTAACCATCAAAGTGGAATACTTGTCTAGTTTGAAGAGTCTGATCATTTTTGAAATTTTGGCTGAAATGCATTACTATGTTATCAAATATGTGAAAAAATACTCGGGTATCAAATCCGTGTCTTCTATCAATTGGTTTTATGATTTATCGTTTCTCAGAAGGAATGTGTGTTTGTATTAGTATTCTTAAATTTAGATATAGTAAAAAAAGTAATAGAATATATATTTTTATTGCCCATTGAATATTTGGAGTAAATTTTTATGTCCCGTTCAAATGTTAAAATTACTATTTTTAAAGGTCAAAATTATCATTTATAGAGGGTGAGAAATTGTTAAATTCTACTCTTATAATGATTGGATGTGTTGAACCATTTTTCATATCTTTTCAAATGCCAAAATTGTTAATTTTCAACTCTAAGAATGTGCTTCCATTTCATGTGTTTGTGTTATTGATCAATGTACAGAACTCCCAGAGTATGTACTGTGTTTTTCTTGGTGTGGTCGTGCACGCCCTCAATAATCAATATTAAAGGAATAACTCCCCCTACCAAAAAAAATCTATCACTTCAATCTAAATTATCACTTCAAGCTATAATTCACACAAAATGTTATGATGGTTTAAAATGTAATTGTTTCTTATATTTTACGCAATTAAGTGGTGGTGTAAAATCTATCACTTCAATCTAAATTATCATTTAAAGCTATAATTCAGACAAAATGTTATGATGGTTTGAAAGGTAATTGTTTCTTATATTTTAGGCAATTAAGTAGTAGTGTAGTAATAATTATCATGGGTACCAAGACTATAGTTTAAATAAAAGATGATACCAGATAAAACCACAAAAGTAAATGACATATGAGAGCAACTTTAACAGATGATAAAAGTAGATGACAGAGAGATGAGAGTAACTCTAGTTGCAGTAAATTCTTAACTAAGTTATATGGAAGTTGGTGCTATGTTTAACATTATTAATAGTTATATGGAAGTTGGTGATACGTTTAACATTATTAATAGTGGATGGTGAATGTGTTAGTAGATTGTTTAACATTGTTGAGATAAGAGATTATTATCGATTAATTATAAATAAATTGAAAATAGATTAAAAATAATAATGTAGATGTTATATATTTATTTGAGATCATTTTGTATTGTGCGGGAAGGTGTATTTTTCTCGACCATAAACAAATAAAAAAACAATATATAAATGTGGTATATCTGTTTAAGATTTTTTTTTTTGTCATCACTTTTCTCAATTATAAACCAATAAAAAAACGCACATACACAATATACAAATGTGGCATATTGGTTTAAGATATTTATTTTTTTGTTATTATGGAATGGTGTTCTTTAAGTCATGAGAGGTTTATTTTATTTTATTTTGACTTAATCAAAATGTTAAACAATACATCTTTGCCATACTTGACTAGATATTACCTTTGATACATCTCTACCATACTTGACTAGATAGTACTTTTGACACAAAAAATCATGAAAACATCTAAATTATTTCTTCTTTATTATTACTAATATTATTAAAAAATTTGATATATAAGTTAAAAATATATACACTTAAAGAAAAACATTTACCAATATTATTAATTATAGAAATTCACTCCACTTCATCATGGATATTTTTAATTTGTAAATAAATTTTGTTAGAATACCACCACATATCAATACTACATGCCCAAAAAACATAATTCATTTCACATTATATTTTTAATTAGTTAATTTAATTAAAAGGAAAAAGAGATATAACTACTTTAGAGCTTATACAACACTGAAATTATATATTAAATTGCCTTATCAACCAATATTACACTAAAATTATATATTGAATGTCCTTATCAACCATAGCAATAAGCTTTCTATGATTCAAAACATTTTACTTATAAACTCCACAAAGATAAATTAGCACAACCCCATTTACTAATGTGGTTGATATAAGCCTATAGGCATTTATCAACCACATTAATAATTATTAGATATATATTGTAAAAATTGCTATTAAATATTAACCATTTGTAATTATTAATAATTATATAAATAATAACACACACGCACACACACAGACACATATATAATTAATTTTATTATAAAATAATATATTAATATGATAATTTTTATATTTCTAACTATAACATATATATTAATATTAAGATTGCTTGAGCATCTTAATATTAATATTAATACTTAAACAAATATATTAATATAAATTACAAAGTCACTAAGCCAATCATTGGCCAATGACTTGTTGTTAAGATTTGCCATTAACAGACGTGCCCATACATGATGATTTGTTTTCCAGTGATTCCATAGCCCAAACTGCAGCACGCTCCACCGCTACTCCGGAAGTTAGCTATTGCGATGTACTTAATGCAACTGGTGCATGTAGTTAATGTGAAGGGTTGATAAGATGTGTAGCTACAGACATTCAATGAAACCTTCGCCGTCAAGATTTCAAATTCGACAATCCTGTGAAAAAATTTGATATGTTACAAGGAGGGAGTATAATGCTATCGCTAATGCTTCTCAAACACCATTTCGATAAAACGAGTAGATACTATTCGACGAGTTGTGCGGCTTCACAACGTTTTAATGGAAGACAATGATTTGAAAACACTGAAATTCCTAGAGCAGGCGCAGGAGATGACAAATCAACCCTTGGAATGCTTGTTTGAGGTAGTGGAAAATATACTAGATGTCACAAGGGAGCGGAACGACTTGGAAGAAAAGGAAAGGAGCCTTCATCTAACATTGGTGGACAAAATATATGAAAAGTTGCAAAGTAAAATGAAGAATTCCCAACTCCCATAGAGTCTGAGCTAACTATCTTGAATATCAGATTGGGAGAGGTGCAGGTAGATTACAGTATGTGGGCAAAAGGCAATCATGATGAAGTCCATCCAAAGTAGGAAGCATGGTTGTGGGGTTAGTCCAACATTGTGCAAGAGTCGGTGGAAGCAAGACTAGTGATGGAACTATTTGCCCATCATCGCAAACCCAGTCTCTCCCAGAATTTGAATGAATGGAGGAGCTTGTTGTTGCAGAGAAGGTGGCTCCTTCGCTAGTTCTTGCTGTACATGAGCCCAAAGAGTCGTACAAAATTTGTAGGCACTATTTACATTGATTCATAGTAAGGCCTCTCCAACATTGAGACAGAGAATAAACCCCACAATCACTTAGTGTACTGAAACTCACGTTACTCGACCCAGCATTCAGCTTAACACTGGTCAATAAAGAAGCAATATTCCAATCTTTGGAACCCCCAATGTTTCCAGTTGTGCCCTTTCTTGAAGTGTTATCGCAAACTGTAAAGGTGTCTTCTGATGCATTCTACAAATTTGTTGGATAAAATTTATCAGTGACATATCTAAAAAATCATCCGCTGAGATGAGCGCTTCTGGAAATACATTTGGTAAACAAATCAGTGGAAAGCTTTGCAACATTTGAAATGCATGCCCGGGAAGTAGAGGCATTGAGGTCTCCCCTGCACTGAGCAAGACCGTACATCATATCTCCATTCTCCCCCTGAGATGAAACACTGTAGCTTGTCTTATTAACATTCTCCACCAACGAATTCAGAACCACCATCAAATTCCTTTCCAAAGAACTTGAACTTCCACCCATGTTATTACCATCATCACAAAGGGTTACTTGAAAATCAGACTGTAATTGTAAATATCAAATCATTATTGATATTATCATACTAAGGTAATTAATGCCAATGAGAGTAGAAAGAGAAATAAGGTGAGAGATAATTTGGATTTTGGAGTGAATGAAGTGATATTCCTTGTGCAATTACAGACCTTGTTGTAAGGGGCCATTCTGTAATTGAAATCAATCTACGGAAAACCTGAAAAAATGTCAGTGCTGCCTTTCTGATAAAGAGGAACCTAGGTACTAGAATAAGGAGGATTTTGATAATGAATATACACATATCCTTGTTATTCACCTCGAGGGTAGCCTTGCAAATGTTGGAATAGTTGAGTTTTGATTTACTGGCCTAAGTAAGGTGTCTAAGGGATACCTTGTATAGGTAGATATTGTTTCCCTATGAGATTGTGCATCATACCCACATAAGATGAGGTCGATGGGGGCTACGCCATCCCATACACATTTTTCCTATAAGAATTTGAGGGATACCTTGTCCAAGGTGTTGAGGCTGCAAGTTACCTTGTAAAGGCCAGGTGAGCGGGATCTGGGAGGTACCAAATACCATTAAAACAAAATGAGTCATAATAGAAGCTTGTAAAGATTGGATTACATTGATTTGAGCTTTTAAAGGTATAGATTGATGGGTATGGATTTGGGATACAAATGGTATTGGTTGAGAATGTATAGATGCTCCCACAATTGAACTAGGTTGGACAGGCAAGGTAGATTTCCAAACATTAGCAGTCAAGTCAGGCTAAGGTGGATTTATTAAAGGCTGAGCACTAACTCGTGGTATACTAATGACAGGTTTCCCCCCTTCCAAAGGAGGAGGGGATGATGGAGGAAACTGCCCACCAGATGGAGAGTACCCAATATAAGGAGAATTGGGTTGTTGAAGGTGTCTACTAATATAAGGGTCAATATGTTGTTCAATTGTAGGTGTAGATGGAGGATAAGGAGAAGACTGTATAGTTATCATTAAAGAAGTGCCATATTTAATTCAAAAAATAGATGTCATGGGAGAAGTCCAAGGACTGGATGGTTCACCAGAGAAGGTACTAGACAATGAATGATAACTAGGCGGGACATATGTGCCACCATAAATATGAGTCTGTGGTGATGTTGCAAACATGGATGAGGAAGAAACATTCAATTTCTTAGCCATATTGGAGACAGGTTCGGAAATCGTAGTAGATTTAGTCATGGCTAAGGATCCCAAAGATGATTGTCGCGAGAAACTCATGGGTGAATTGAAAGGAAGAGAATCAGGTAAAGGAGCTTCATATGGAGTTTGAAGAGGAGGAAAAGGATGATCCTAATAAATGTGTACTCATCTCAAATGAACATGAGAGGATGGACTAGGTTCTTCCTATGTGATCTCTTCAATACTCACAAGGCCATATGGAAGGGGCTCATCATTGAGTCTAATATATCTGGCCTACGGTTGTGTTTGAGACAAAGGAAGAGAAGAGGAAGTAACAGGTGAAGATGAATGAGGTACCTCAAGTTGAAAAACCTTAAGAAATAATGTATCAAACTCAATGAAGTTAGGTTCAATAACCTTGGGAAACAAACATTCAGGTGCTTCTGTTTCTATTGTGTCAGATTCACCATCAAGAATAGATGCAATATTGGGCTCACAACTCAAAGGGAGGGATGATTCTAGGATACGCGCAAATTCAATATACAGAAATTACGCATATATGGAAACTGGGCATATACGGAAGATTTGTGCATATCTTCCGTATATGCCCAGTTTCCGTATATGCGCACATCTTCCGTATATGCCCAATTTTCGTATATGCGCAATTTATGTATATGGAATTTGCGCATATATGATGTAGAAGCATAAACAGAAATTCCAAATACAGAAATTGCGCATATACGGAAGACATGCACACATCATCTGTATATGCCCAGTTTCCGTATGTGCGCACATCTTCCATATATGCACAGTTTCCGTATATGCGCAATTTATGTATATGAAATTTGCACATATATGATGCGCATGTCTTCCGTATATGCCCAGTTTCCGTATATGCGCACATCTTCCGTATATGCACAGTTTCCGTATATGCGCAGTTTCTGTAACATAAACGAAGATGCATGAACGACGTGCATATACGGAAGATATGCACATACAGGAAATTTAGGGATATATGGAAGACATGCGCATATCTTCCGTATATGCCCAGTTTCCGTATATGAGCACATCTTCCGTATATCCACAGTTTCCGTATATGCGCAATTTCTGTAACATAAAGGAATATACATGAACGACGTTCATATACAGATGATATGCACATACAGGAAAGTTCATGTATCTGCATTGTATACACGCAAATTCAATATATAGAAATTGCGCATATACGGAAACTGCGCATATACGGAAGATTTGTTGAGCAGGCATGGAAGGAATCCTTGTTTTACCGGCAACCAGAATCTTTACATTTTTGGGCCTCATAGAGTAAAACCGCTTCCTTGGCGGTTTTTGGATGTTCGCATCGCTCTAAAGTGGGAAAAGATTTTAGTGATTTTGCAGCGATCCCATCCAACATCCTACACATGGCAGAGAGAGGGTTTGGAAAACCACCCTCCATCGCACAGTAACATCTGGTCCACTTGTTCGGTGCGATATTATGCTCTTCTGTTGGATTTCTTTATGTGGATCAATGGTCAAGATTGTTCGTATTAAGATTGTTTGTATTTTGAAGGTCTCACACTTAAATTTGTGGGCCCATGGCCCAGACTTAGTACCCAAGCCCTGAGTGGATAGTTGACTCTATGTCCCTTAGGTCTCTTTGGGTAGTTGTATTATATGTAATTTGTTTCTTTGTTTCTAATGAATAGAAGGTACAAATCTTGCTTCAGCAAAAAAAAAAATTTAAGTTAGTCGTCCCCATAATATCATTGCTCACCCTAGCTTACATACTTAATATTAAACAATGAACCAACTTAACATAAGCTGATGCACCCCGCTTTGCTTTATTAGAAGCTTAAGTTAGAGGCTTATTTAGCCTAATAACACCCCTCTTTTTTAATTAAGTAGATTATGGAGAGTCCTTTACCAGATCTCAAGGTATGTGGTTATAGACGATAATGATCTCGAGTCTAATAATACCCCTCATTTTTTCGTTTTTTACATAAGTAGATTGGAGAGGTCTTCACCATGAGATGTCATTTTTGAATTTTATTATTTATTTTTTGAATTTTAATTTTGTTTATTATTTTTATTATTCATATTTGAAAATTTTAAAAAATAATAAGTAGATGGAAATATTAGTTATATGATTTATAAAAGATGTTATTTAATAAATTAGATATCAGAGAAACTAATTTAAAGAAGACTTATATTCTATTATATTTTATTTAATTATGAAACTTTACATACAAAAAAATGAGTATTTATTACAAAGTTTTTTTTGACATTGTATTCTAAATGGTTATTATGTTATGCTCTTAAATCTAACTCTTAGATGCTCTACTCTACCACGAGACAATACAATGCTAGAAAGATGGAACCCCCTCTTTCTAGTGACCTGGTGTTTAACATAGCTTGATAATGATTTCAGATTAGGGTTTTCACATGTCTCAACACTTCATTAGTGTTAAATACATATAGATATTGAAACCCATAAAATAAAGAAATGTAAGTGAATATAAAAATCATATAATTTAATACAAGATATAACTCAGGGGATATCATATAAAAGAAAACCTAATTAGAAGGTGAGGCTTATACTCTACTCTCTTTTATTTAATTATGGAAATACAAATACAAAGAAAGGGGTATTGACTATTGAGTTGCCTATGACATTGTTGTCTATATGGTTGTTGCAAATTATCTTTCTCCTTTGTTTTGATCTCAAATCCCACTCCTAGATGTTGTGCTCAACTATGTTTTAATACATTCCTAAAAAGATGGAACCCCATCTCTTCCTAGTGACGTAGTATTTAACATAGCTTGGAAACTATTTAAGGTTTAGGGTTTTCACATTTTTCAAGCCACTATTAGTGTTACGGTTTTGGACCTTTTAGGATCTTATTGAATGTCCACACATGAATAACTCCACATATCTAAGTAATGGCATTGATGCAGCATCCACTTGGTACCACCGTATGAGCAAGTTAGCTGAACTTGTGGGAGGCATAGCGTCTGCATATGAAATTTGATTGAGGTGATTTTCACATTGTTTGAAAGCTAGAATTGGTGTGTAAAGCGACATCAAGAGGCAAAGAGATATGCTCACAAAGCTTTCACTAATTTCATATCCCAAAATAACTTTAGAGGGCTTTAAATTCTAAATCTCAAAATTAAGACATATCATAAAATATGTCACAAAAGATAATTCCTCTAATTTTTCTACCCAAAAAATATCAAAATAAATAAAAAATTATCCAATAATTCATTTGAAATTAGTTAAAAAAAATGTTTCATTTCAATTTTTATTTGTAGAATTTATTTAATGTATATTCAGGTGAAAGAAGAATTGGAATGTTTTGTGTAGCATTGTCTTGTTATTCTTAATATGAAAAAGTAAAGTATTTATGTATTCTTAAGATGGAATGTGTGTCACTTTTGTGGTGAGGAGAGGAATGTGTATAAAAAGAAATTACATACATAAAGCAAAATGAAAAATAAAGTGTTACTTTCCCTTTAAGTTAAGCTATGTGATCAATCAAACAAGGAAAATATTTTAGTTTCTTTTGCGTATGATAAAAGGTCCTATGAAGACCTATTCGTCCTTTCCACTCTATAAGTAATTGGGCCTTGCGGAGATATCTTTTGCGACGGGCACTGGGGCTATGTCCCGAAAGAACTGGTGACGCTTCCAGCAGCCAAAAAATGACGGGTACTAGGGCTATGTCCCAAAAGAACTGGTGACACTTCCAGCAGCCAAAGAATGACGAGTATTGGGGCTACGTCCCGAAAGAACTAGTGACGCTTCCAGCAACAAAAAGAATCAACCAAGGTATTGAATGAGGCTTTAGTGCTTCCCACACCTCCACCTATAGGGAAATATGCCCTAAAATTTGGCCAATAGGATACCTTCGTCTCGTGGAGGCAGTCGAGTCTTTAGCTTCTTGGTAATCGGTTATCAGTACCGAGCACTATACAGGTTGGGTAGCCCCATATAGGACCGCACGCACTGAGCCTAAGCCGAACCCCCTCTGAATCGGGTCTCTGTGCTGCCTGGGTTGTCTTTTCCGTGGACTGATTGAAGGATTTGAAGCACCCTAAAAGACAACTTCTATGTTTCAAAATGTAACATGACCATGGCGGCTTATTGGATGCCTACCCCCAATAGTCCTAACCTAAACTATAAATTATTTTGTGGCCCGTGTGGGGAAATTTAGTTTTTTCAAGTTATGATTGCTTTTACGTGTCTTCCTTCACTTATGGTGTGAAAAATTAAGCTTAAATAAACTAAGTACAAAAGGTTTTTACACTTGATTCCCTTTGTTCAAAGTTTAGAGTAGCTTAGTGTCTGTAGTGAAATGTGTGTGTAAGTGACAGAGTGAACATACAAAGTTCGTAGTCATGTGGATATTCGATGATCCTTTTCAAATTCGTCTACTTACACTACATTATGTTTGTTCCTTACCTGCAAATAAAATAATGTGTGGTTGATGGGCCACTTACTTCCTTCCTATTACACTATGTGAGCCTAAAAAGGGAGATTAAAAACTGAGTGCTTTGAGAAAGATTTCAGATGCAAGCCCAGGATCATCTAAAAGACGCAAGGGAAGTAGTGGCTACTCCCTTTCTTTAATAACACCAGTTCCTAGTCCCAATGCTAATGAAGTAAAGATGCTTTGGTTAGTAAAAAATATGAGTGAATTATGGGCCACTTACTCCTTTGCTAATTACTCCTTAGACACCTTACTTAGGCCAGTAAATCAAAACTCAACTATTCCAACATTTGCAAGGCTACTCTCGAGGTGAATAACAAGGATATGCGTATATTCATTATCAAAATCCTCCTTATTCTAGTACCTAGGTTCCTCTTTATCAGAAACATCCTTATTTTGGAATGCAAGTACATGTTTCTCAGGCTATCCCATCTTATCTAGGTTATCCTCTATATTTTAACAAATAGATGTCATTTGTGGCTACTCTTGAACCGACAGATTTGACTCGGCTCACGAATGAGCCCATTGCTCATTATCCTTGGTGGCTGACAATTCCTACCAAATTACCTTATGATATTCCCAAATTCAATGGGAATCCTAGAGAACACCCTTCCACGCATGTAATGACCTACAATCTATGGTGTTGTTCGAACTCCCTTAATGATGATTTGATTCAAATTGGGGCATAATGTTTATGGGTGAGAGAGTGGTATGGATAGAACCAAGGACTATAGTTGCAGGAGGTGTGATATTTAAGGGAGATTTCCTTTGAGGTTCGGTCTCACGTGAGAAGGGAAAGTCAACGTTGGCATGAAAAATGGCAGTCATAGGACGACCGTCCCTCTGTATAATAGGGTTTTGGAAAGGATCACCAAATTTTCTCTCTACTCTATTAGAAGATGAGGTTACACAGAGCTTGGACCCCACATAATTAGGTGGAGGGTCAGGGAGGATGGAGGTTGTAGGGTTTGGAAGATGTTTTAAACATTTGAAAAAATTATAGGACAACATGGATTTTTCTCATGTTGTTTGATTATAAAAGAATCCTTTAGAGAAAGATATTGAATAAGAGATCGTAAAGAGGATAAGAACTTACTAGTGAAATCATCTCTTCCTTGTGAGAGGTCCTCCAAAAAGGAAAATTCGAGTGGCAGAAAGAGGGTCCAAGTTCGATCTATCACGCTCTAATACTAATGTTGCATCATGTTGAGAAGATGGTCGATGGATGTACGTTGTTTCATGTAGCATTCCATTTACATCCCCTTAAACCAATTAGAGTCCATCCATGTACGTGTCCACAAAAAAAAGAGGAAGTAGTATGGTAAAGTATCTAGATAGGGGAATTTTGGTGTCCAATATTTCCACCGTCCTCATATACACAAGCCTCCTTTGAAGTTGTGCCCAATTTCTTGGTCACACCCAGGATGGGATATGTGGGGATTTTGAGATCTTGTTGGTCCAATACATATGCCTCGGAAAAATTTGCACCATATTTGTATAAACCCTTATCAAATTTTTGGATTGAAGCCTTTGTCAAGGAGGAGAATTAAAGAATTGACCATGTGCCCCATTTTTCTGCAGTTTAGGCATTTGAATGGAGTGTTCCAATAATAGAGGCTGGATTTTATCTTTTTCCTTCCACCTAATTTTTAGTGTCCTAAGGATCCCCTTAGAAACATCCATCTCCGCTAGAACCCATGTCATCCATTTGTCAACAATGATTAGGGAAACCTCCACAAGAAAAAAATATCTTCCAGGGGAATTTGTGATGTTTATGAAGACAAGTTTACCATAGATCTAAAGGAAAACTTGGAATCATGACCCATATGTTTTGATGAGGTTTTAACTGAATACTTGGACAGAAGGCTGAATGCCAACACTGAAGCCACAAGGAACCCTTGCCTAACACCTAGACCTTACTAGGAATTAACTCAAGATCAACTTTTGTTAGAAAATGGAAATGGATCCATTTATGGAATAAAATGCTCACCGCTAGAATGTGACCAACTAGTGGCTTATAGGTCACCTTTACGAAAGATAAAATCTTCTCATGGGACAAGGTGATGTAATCAAACCTACCAACAAGGGCATGGGTCATTAGAGATTCAAACCTGTCTAAGTTTACCTTTTCCCTCGGGGTTAGTTATTCCATTGTGGAAAGGCCCTTAAAAAAATTTTGAGCAAGTTTTCCCCACACATTTCCCCCAATCACTTTGGAGTTGTCCATGTTTCTCCTGCTCCTCACTCCCTTATGGCTACTTGGTAAATTTGTTCACCGCTGACACACATGTTAGATGGTAGTTCCATACCCTTTGAAGCCCATGACGATAAAGATTATTTCTTTTTAGGCCCACAATAAATTGGAAACACTAGCTCCTCAAGCCAGTAACCTTAGTTCCAAAATACTTTTAATATACACCCATTGCATAGATTTCGAACCGACGATCACATGGAAAAACCTGTCATAGAAAATCATAATAAGGAAAAATAGGTGCTGTGTTACAAGGTTTCATAGATATCAGGCATCTAAAACATTCTAAGAAAAATATTTCGAGCTAGGTAGAATGCTCAAGGCCTGGCCTTATCTAGACCCTTATGCAGAGTTCACTTTGTCCCACTTTAGTATTATAATGCTAACTTGAAAATGCTTTTTCACACAATGCATGTTTTTTGAACCATTACTTGACAATTTTCTAGTGACCTACAATTTTTTGTTCCGTTTTATTTATGTCGTCTTTTATATTCAACAAAGTCCCAATTTTATTTTGTCTTGTTGCTAAGCACTTACCACTATTTTCTTGTTATGATTGAAAATAAGGTAGAAATATGTTAGATGGTAAATTTGTCTCTTTGCTATATATCAAAAATTATGGGGATGTGCCAAATAGTACATTTCACATAATTAACCCATAATTTGTTGGAGAGTACATTATGATGATTGCAATGATGGTTAGCCTTCTTGATAATCTTGATCAATTTTTTGTTTGTTGATTCAAAGAAAACATCCCCTTATTAATAATAACTTGCTTAAAAGCATAAGGAAATTCCTTTGTTGGTTACATCTGCAAATGAAAAATATGATACAATATCAAACAATAGTATAGATGGGACACCAAGCCTAGTGATGATATGTTTTTACAAGAATTGAATCACTGTTATGTCATTGAAGTTATTATTGTAACTTATTTTACAATGTGAAGCAATTTATTGGAATCAATATGTACTTTTGTTACTTTTAGGAGTTAGGATTAATATTTAGCATTACATCGAATCCCCATTTCTCAAAAGGTTTTTAACAGAAATAGAGTTACAATGATATCACTATTTTTCTTAGTTTTAATCCCTTCTTGCACATTTTTGACATATTCAACATTATTGGACATGTGCATGCACATATTAGAATAACATTGGTTATTAGTACCCAACTTTTAAAACATAATTAGTGGAATTACATCGATTACATCGATTTCTGATTACATGTTAGTGGAATTTGTATGCATTTTGTTCTTTCTAGGTATACTAATATTTCATATTTTGAAATGATATTCCCAAACAATTTTATTTTTGCAAGATAGAATTTTTTCTTAAAATTTAGTTAGATCCATATTTTATACACCTATCAAACATTTGCGTCAATTGTTGTATATGATCAAAGAACCTCTTCTATTAAATGTTGACATTGTAGAAAACCATGCTTTGATTAAAAGGGAAAAAGCTATATCTTTCACATATTAGAAAGTGACATTGGCATCCATTAGTTCAAATTATTTCCATTTAGATGTGTAATTTTATGTATCCCATTTGGTCTTGAAAGTGGTTTTCAATCCATCCACATTAGAAATAAGAGCCTAATTGTATCCCAAAGATCCATCCAAGAATGAGACATTTCGAAACCCATTAATAGCTACAAAATTACTAGTTCCTAAATCTTTGTTAGCAATCATAACATTGTCTAACTATCACAGAATTGTGAGAAACATCACCTCACCACCTTTAGTTCTACTAAAGAAATAAATTTCTTTATGAAATAAATAGGTTAAGCTAGAAAATAGTTTCCAAAAAAGACTTTCAATTTTTTTTTGAGTTTGGTTGCTCCTTTAAATTCCATGGCCATATATGTCATCTTCCTTTCCGATTTATTTATTAACCTTTTCATTTAGTATTTAAAATTCAACTTTGGGTTGAAAATTTATTTATTTAGTAGTTTATTAATCTCTATTAATATTTTATAATTTTGGAAGTTCTTTGTCACCCACAATGCCTTCTATTTAATTATATTTATTCTTATTACTATGTTTTAGTTTCATTATTTTTAACTTCTCAATTTATCTTAAAAAAATGTGAATAAATCCATATATAATGAACTAAGTTCCCTTCGTATTTTTAAAACTTCATTTATATTATCCATATATTTTACACACCATTTCAACTTTTTTTTGTTCTTCCTAAATTCTTATTTATATGCTTTAAATTTCCCAAATAAGATAATTTCATTTTTCTTTTCAAATATTTTAAAATGAGTGTTTTTTTCTAAATATTTAAAATCTTACTAATAACAACTCTTTTTATCTTTTCAATATATATAAGTATGATATATAAATTTTCAATTTTTTTAAGAAGTATACAACTATTTATTATTATAAACACATATTTATTTTTATAAATTTAATTATCATTTTAATTTGAAATTATATATATTATATATATATATATATATTTTATATATATATATAATCATTTTCATTGTAATAATTTTAAATTTTATTAATATTTTTTTTAATTATTTTTAATAAATTTAACTCAACAAAACAGTTTTTAATTAAGCTATCTAAATTTTCTTAAATTTTGATTTAAAAAAACCAAGATATATCCTTTCTTTTCCTTTGATACAATAAGTCTATTCATGACTCAAATTTCATCTTACATTAAAAAAAACCAATTTACCAAAGCTTGATGGAGGGAATTTTAATTTCATACGTAGTAACATTTAACAGTGATAAAGCATTCAATCTGGTCTCTTATAAACCCACCAAATGTGCACAATGTGAACGATTTTGAAGTTAATAAAATCACGAAGGTAGCCTCCAACGAGCAAATCGTGAACTTAATATCATCATAAGTCTTACTTTCGATGTAAAAGATCGTGCCCACACGAGAAGCATTTGCATTATTCTTCACTGAAATTAAATTCCATCACAATATTACACGCTTTAATGGAACATTACAGGAGTGATAAAAATGAAATATTTAACACTCCGATAATGTAACCCATTTCCTATAGTTTCCATCACATTAAATGGCGGAGCCTGAAAAAAAACTAAACGGACCAACCAAAACCTAAATGGAAAACAAATCTGATTGTCGTCGACCTTTGATTTTCTAGTAGTCTGCATCCCAATCGACGTCCATATTGTAATCGGAGTTATGCTATGGAGGCAACCGCTTCCTGTATCCACAAACATGACTTTGATGAAAATTTATATCATCATCATCTTCGTTAACCTGAGATTCGAACATGCAACCAAATCTTTCGATTTGTAAGGAGAACAGGGTCTTCAGATCCTCTATGCTCACAATCCCATCTCTGTCATTTTCCATGACATTAAACACCTCTTTCAATGCCCACATTTCACCATTATTAGTGTTGGATCTGGGTTAATTTATTTCATCGATTTCTTGTGTAATGAGCCATAGAATCCGGTGAAAGTCTTCAAAATTCACAGAGTGGGGTCGGCAACAATTGTCCTGCCCTCCATTTCCTCTCTGTTTGAGCCACTGTTGTCAGCATGGGAAACAATTATTCTTCCCTCAATTTACTCTCTGCTCGGCCCCTTCCCCATGTGGAAGCAACTGCTAGTGAAGAAATCTTGGAGATCCAACAAATTGATTTTCTTGTTGCTATCTCCGTCTAACACGTTGAAGGCGTCCTTCACCTTACATGGTTCCTCCGTCCACAATTTCATTTATAATAGCGACCTGCTACTGTTTCAGCTGCAAGAAATCATAATTGATGACATCGAATTGAATTCCACGCAGAGAAACTGATATTACAGTCCAAGTATTAATTGACAGGCCTAGAGGAAAAAATTGATTGAAGAGGGCGTTATGTTTCACAATTTCATCGTGGTCAGATGCCAGGTGAAACAGAGAGACCGACGTTACCTGAGGGAAAGCCTCATTGTTTTCCACATGCAACATGAAATGACAATGGCATCCATGGCTTCAAAAATTTAAGAAAACAAACAACACCAAAAACGAAGAAGTAGTTGGTTATCCAGCAGCCATGGAAGAAATACATCATTAAGCCAACATCCCGGGCATGGGAATTCGTGTAGTGTTTTGGGCGGTGCAAAACTAAAATTTCAAATTTGAAAAAGAGGGGCGCTCAAAACTGAAATTTGAAATACAGCGACGTGCAGCTTATGGAAAATATCTGTCAATGTTTTAATTCAGTCGTCTCTTTATCTGTCCATAGTTTAATTTAGTTTCGGTGTCTGTCCCCGAGAAATGCTCGGATGCCGACGAATGTTCGCATGGGAGCCCATGGGCCGCGGTGAGGTCAAGCTTTGGCAGGAAGGCATCGCCGGAGCTGAGTGATGATGCATGTATGGATGATGAACATGGTATGCGATGAGGTTAAATTCCTGTTAGGGGTGTAAGGACTATAGAATTAACTATGCTATAGTTGCATAAATAGAACTAGCCTGCAGGGAGGGCGATGCTCCATAGTGCATAAGTCAACTTTTTAAAATCCTCCACCACCGCCCCGTGCCTTCTATTCGTTCTTCTGCGTCAAAGAAGGGGTGAACCAGAATGGCCCCTTGGAAACTCAGGCCATCCCATTTCCTTCCACTCGCAAGTATTCCCACCTGGTGCACGATGTTGCCTCCCGCACTGTCACCTGCCATGAACACCTTGCTAAAATCTGTGTGTGAAGCGAGCCACGGTTCCACAGACACCTCATCCCAACGCCTCTGCTTGACGGTCAAGCCATTCAAGAGCACTGAAACAATCGTCATAAGCCGCAGGGAGGCGATGCTCAGGATGCTCAGGAGCTCTGCTGTAGTCCACCGATATACAAATCACCTTGGCTTCTGTAGCCACTTTATTAAGATAACTGTGATACACAGGTGAAGCAGCGGATTCGGCGCAGAAACCCCCTCCATGAACATAAACAAGCAGTGGCAATTTTTCTTTTCCATCCGTCACATAGAGACAAGGGAGGTAGAGACTTACGAAAACGCCTGTTTCAGCATCGATGACCACGTCTTTGGATGCCACTCCTTGCAAATCATGAGATTCGAGCTCTGGTGAAGGGGGAACCGTACCCCGACCGAATACGCGTTCAACCGCTCCGTCTTCATAGATTCTAAAAACACCAGGAATGTCAACAACGATAGATAAGCGCGACGACGAGTCCATAGGTGTTGGGTCGTGGGCAACGGGCAAAAAAAAGTACGCGAGGTCGAAAATATTCCCACACGCAGTTCCAAATTCGAAAGCCCGGGTACATTGTATTTAAAACTGCGGATACCATCCATTGTTGACCAGGGTTGCGGAATTGAAAGGCAAGAGCTAACCCCTATACTATAGGGAATGTCTCTTTGTTATCTTTTTAACATGCATGAGCATTTTTTATTTATTTATTATCTATTACTAAGTGTTAAAGAGCATGTAGCAGGGCATTTAATGTCCTATATTACCTCTTGCCGAATTGGCATGCCAAGTGGGCCCACAAACATTGCTCATAATCACTAAGTTTAATGAAGTTTAATGAAGGACTGCGATGCCCCTCCACTGATTCATGCACCAAAGAAGTATTAACAGTTCACTAGTTGTCTAATCCATGTACATAGGCACTGAGGTTCCGCTCAAAGGAGGGTGGTGGTATTGAGGCAATTCCTATTTCCAACCCTATTGAAATATAAATGCGTCTGACATGCAAGGGGAATAGGGGTTGCCTTGTTGCTAATATGCCAAAGTCAACTTTCAGAAAAATATAAATGCAAGGCAACCCCTATTCCCCTTGCATGTCAGACTGCATTTATATTTCAATAGAGTTGGAAATAGGAATCGCCGTGGTATTGAAATGCCAAGTCGGCCCACAGATGTTGCGCATAATCACTAAATTTAATGAAGTTTAATGAAGGACTGCGACACTCCTCCATTGATTCATGCACCAAAGAAGTATTGACAGTTCACTAATTGTCTAATCCACCTACGTAAGTACCGACGTTCTGTCAAAGGAGGTGGCTTTTGGTCGTCAATAAATTCCATGTTATTGGGCCATAAATGAATGGCGGGTGTATATGTCCATCGTTCGACTTTGCTAATGCCGAAATCGAACGGTGGGCACATACACCCGTCGTTTATTTATGGCCCGATAACATAGGAAAGATGGCTCGCCTTGGCTTTTTAGCTTTGTCAGGTTGCTGGGTGATGTGGTTCTTGTGTTGTTTAAATTATACTTTTAAGTGTAAATGTACAAATAAATATATTTGATGTATATTTTTTAGGAAGAAGGAATCTCGGCTGAAGAAGCAATATATTACATTATATATAATATCTGTATAAATCTGTGCAATTGAAATTTTTACAATCATTGCATCATTCTAATGGCAACCCAGCATAGTCAACATATGATGCGTAGCATCCAACATGTAAACGCGAATCGAACCCGGGTGAGGAGGGCATTGTTGCACCATCCCAATCACCGAAAACACAACGCGGGTACTAATATAGTTGATGTATATATATGATACATCACATGACTTCCTAACTCCAACTTCTCTTGTACATATAAATACATGATACACTAAATACACATGTATAATACACTAAATTGTGATGTTCGGGTTAATATTTGTTTTAATAATTTATGTTTTTTATTAATTGAAGGCTAAGAAATTGTATAATGTTCACTTACATCTTTACTTTTCATCTCTCATTAAAATAGACAATAAATCAACATCAAATTACTTCTTAATTCCTACTTATCTTTAACATATAAATATATGATACACTAAATTGCGATGTTCTTGTTCATATTTGTTTTAATATTATTACATATTTTTTATTATGTAATCCATTGTATCATTGATTTGATATTAATTAATTTTTTAACTATAATATTTGCATTTATTATATCAACATCAAATTACTTCCTAATTCCTACTTATCTTTCGCATACACTAAATTGGGATGTTCTTGTTCATATTTGTTTTAATATTATTACATATTTTTTTTTTATGTAATTCATTTTATCATTGATTTGATATTAATTAATTTTTTAACTATAATATTTGCATTTATTATATTATGTTATATTAGCAAAATATGTTATTTATTTTTTTCAATTATTAAATTTCATTTATTTACTATATTGTTAGTGGATAGATTAAAGTGTTCTCAAACTTGCAAATAAGATTTTGAATTTTTAAGTTTTTGCTAAGTTTTTGTTAAGTTTTTAATTTTATGACTGTATAAAGGTGGAAAAATTAATTTTTAAATCCAAAAGCACTTATAGAGTTTTGAAGATTATTATTTAGAAAAAGAAAAAAGAAAAATCTAAAAAATATTAAAAGTATTTGTTTGATATTTAATATTGTTAGACGATAACTAATATATATTTATATAAATCATATATATATTAGTAGGTATATATTAATTTTTAATGCATATTTTAATATATAATTAGTGTTATTTATATTTTTAATTTATAATTTAATTAACTAATATTAAGATATAAAAGTTATTATTAATTTTAATATTACTAATTAATTAATTTATAATTTTAATTATTTTTATTATAAATATTAAAATAAGACTCTAATATTAAAGACATTATAAGGCAAGATTGTCATGTTGTCCTCAGGAAGGCTAAGCCCCGTAGGAGCAACATCAATAAGGAAGAGTTTGAGGCCCTCAAATCCTTAAACCACAATAGAAATATCGTGGTTCTAAAAGCTGATAAAGGAGGAGCTGTCGTCATCCTTGACAAAGAGGATTATCACCATCAGATGCTGGATCATCTTTGCAATAGTGGAAGCTACAAGAACTCGTTCAAGAATCCCTTGAAAAAGATATCAAGGACAGTGGCTCTTGCCTTCAAATCTTGTAACTATGTGGCTTCTCTTAGCCATAAACTCATTGAGAGCAACCCCGTCACTCCAAGGATCTATGGGCTTTCAAAGATTCACAGGGGGGGGGGGGCTGAGGGCCATTGTCAATACCATTGGTGGTCCTACATACCTTCTCGGAAAATACCTTGCCTTAAACCTTAGACCCCGGCTGGCCTCACAAAAACTTTCGTCAAAGACTCTTTATCATTTGTCGAAGAGCTTAAGGGCATAAAGCTTCACGCTGTGGAAATTCTTGTGATTTTTGATGTGGTCTCCCTATACACTTGCATTCCTATAAAAGAGGCCATCGAAGTCATCAACCGCCTCACAAACCCTGATACCGCTTGTCTAGTTGAGATCTGCCTCACTTCAAATTTTTTCAGCTTTGAAGGTGAGTTCTTTGAGCAGACTTGAGGTGTTGCCATGGGCTCCCCCTTGTCCCCGGTTGTTGTTAATATTTTTATGGAGGATTTTGAATCCAAGGCTTTAACCTTAGCCTGTCTCCTACCCAAGCTTTGGAAGAGATTTGTGGATGACACAGATGTCATCTGGTCTCATAGGCAACAAGAGTTGGATGTTTTTTCAATCATCTCAACAATCAATCCTCCATTAAGTTCACTATGGAGCAGGAAGTTGATGGGCACCTGCCCTTCCTCGATTTTCTCATTTCGAGGAATGATGATGGATCCTTCTCCCACCAAGTGTTTCAGAAGAAAACTCATACTGAGCATTATCTTCATGCCATCTCTCATCATTTCCCCACTAGAAGATGGGTGTTCTCAACATGCTAGCTACTTGTGCACTAAGGATATCTGATGAAAAGAGCCTCAAGAAAGAGAAAGCTCATCTCCTTAGTGTTTTTGCTAATAATGGTTATAGTAGGCACCTCAGTCAGAAAGCTTTCCTCATAGCCAGCTAGAATTCATTGGTCAAGAAAGACCCTAAAGAGCGAGTCTCAGGGGTTCATCTCCCTGTCATCCAGGGGACCACTGATAAAATTGCTAGAATTCTTACGAAGCATAATTTCCCTCAACCTTTAGAACCCTTAACACCATCCGCAGCTCCCTTAGATCAGTAAAAGACCCTGTTGACCCCAAAGACATGAAAGGTGTCTATGTTATTCCATGTGTTTGTGGGACCCCATATGTTGGTGAGACTGATCGTTCTATTAATCAAAGGATTAATGAGCACTCAGCCAACATAAAACATGGGAGAAGTTGGTCTTCTGCCCTGGCAGAACATGCGGAGAATACTAAGCATCATGTATTCATTGAGGAGGCCCATGTTATTGCCAAGGTAATGCATTTCCATCGCC
Organism: Pinus taeda; assembly: GCA_000404065.3. Lineage (NCBI taxonomy): Eukaryota > Viridiplantae > Streptophyta > Pinopsida > Pinales > Pinaceae > Pinus > Pinus taeda. The sequence goes on along the minus strand of APFE031283984.1, from coordinate 7,826 downwards.
GGAAATTTAGGGAAGCCATAGAAATCGAAAAAAGGTCGAGAAACCTCAATAGAGATGACGGCTGGAAATTAGCAATTGCTGGATCTCTACCCTTTCCTCCTAGCCACTTCCCCGCCCTTCCCCCCCATCCCCACCTTGCGTCTTTCTTGTTTCCCCCTCATCCCCTTGTTCGTTTGTTTTCGAGTGCTCCTTCTCGTTTCTCTATTTTAGTTCTTGTTGTTTATTTAAGAGGAATTTGCCTCTTCTCTATGCTATTAGATTCCTTAATCTTAATTAGTGGTCCATTATTTAACTTATTAGGTTTAATAAAATTTTATTTATCTATTATATATATATATTATATATATATATATTATATATATAATATATATATATATAGTATATATATATATAATATATATATATGCACTTATTCTTATATCAATTATTTATCTTTTTATTTTTTTAGTTTTAATAGTAGATTAGTCTATTAATAAATCTTGGGAGTTAATTCTTACAATTTCTTCTATTATATAACAAGAAACTAGCTTGCATAATAACTAATTAACTATTATTTATATATTATATTTAATTTTGAATATTTATATTTATATATTATTACATATTACATTATTGATTTAAGGTTTTCGATCTTACAATTATATATATAATTAAATTATATATACATATATAATTATTTATTATTCCATATTATGATTTCAATTATCAAAGAAATTTTTTTATATGGTTTTTTGATATTATATTAATAACTAATGTTTGTTTTATTGGTCTTGGTAGTTATTTCAAATAATTACATTTTTTGGAAATAATTATAACGAAATGCTTCTTAGAATCCTTGATACCCAACATCGTGCGAAGGGTATGAAAAAAATTGGTAAACTCCAGCACATCTTGGTTCCTTCCCTATCATAGCATTGTCCACTTTATGTTTTTATCCTCATAGCTCCTTACAGGGTAGTACTTCTCCTTGATGGCATCCCGAGATGAGTTCAAAGTGGGTGTAGCTGAAAACAGTGAGTTCGTACTTTCATCCTTCTACTCATAGTAGGTTTCCCACCAATCCTTGACGTGGGGGGCTGCTTTGAGCAGTGGAAAGGTGATCTTTTCCCGGCTGGAAAAATCATCAATGGAAAAATATCCTTCTAACAGATTTAACCATTTATCTACAGCGTCTACATCTATCTGACCCTCAAATATGGGAATGTCAAAGTTAACTTGTACCTTAAAGGGTGTGGTGCTTCCAGAGTAGCTACCAGAAGTAGATGTGTCGCCCTTGGGTAGCCACTCCAGGATCTGGGCAAAGTTGTCCATCATCACATTCCCTTCTCACTCGAGGGCTTCCTCGAGCAAGATTTTGATAGGATCTCTTGCCGCCTCATATTTCTTTTCATCTACCATAGGAGGCCATCGGGATTTGCGAGGCTGTTCTTGCAAAGGTTTGACCAGTTCAAGCCCTAACTCCTTATATCCTGACCTCGTTGGGGACATGCAAAGAAAATCAGAAAAAGACCAGACCACTCTGATACCACTGTTCTAGATTTAAACATGAACACAACAAATTACAGATATAACCATAAATACAAAGATGTAGTAGAAATAACACTTCATTTCATTAATATAAAATACCGAAATATGCTTACAAATAGAATGTAAATAAGACTAGCTTGAGCAATGGTAGCTTATCTCTGAGAAGAGATGTGGCAGTTACATGCCTCTGAACTCTGTTACAATGAGGCTTGAGGGCCTTTTTATTATTGAACAATAAGAGAAAACCCTAAACAACCAAAACCCTAACCCGAGGAGATGTAACACGAAGAGTTTATGGGCCCCGTTGGGGTGATTTGGACAGGTAGCTTCCTCCGGTCATGTCTTGGTCATATTATCTCTATTGACATGCATGATAACTCGTTGGAAAGATCTCTCCGAGGACTACGACATAAAAGACAATTTAGACAAAAAAAAACTTTGGCTAATAGATTGCCAAAAAACCATCGTTTAGGGCCCCAAAACGGCTCCGACAATTTAGGACCCAAAAAACTGCTAAAAATAGTAAATTGTGCTACAATTAAGGGAATTGAAAAACTGAAAGAGACAATGGTGGGGGTCCAAGTGGAATTGGCGGGTGGACACCAATATCCACTTGGATCATATCAAAGGGGAGAATATAGATTGGGTGCATTTTTTAAGTACCGTAAATCCCATGGTATTGTGCAACAATACACGTGCCACATACTACATGTAAAAATGGAGTAGCTAAAAGAAATAACAAAACCTTAGTGGAATGTGAAACGAGCATAATGAAAGGTAACAATCTTGTTAATGATTTTTAGGTTGCAGCTATTAGTTGTTTATTTAAAAAATAGAAGTCCAACAAAATTTTTAAACCATAAGACTCTATTTGAAGCTCTTTATGGCTATAAATGAGCGATAAAGAATTTAAGAATATTTGGATGCAAAGCCTTCTCTCATGTTCCAAATAATATAGCAGAAAACTTGGTGCAAAAGCTATCAAGTTATTTTTATTGGTCACTCTTTTGATCACAAGGCATACAAGTTCTTTGATCCCCCTACACATAACTTATTTGCAAGTAGAGATGTTTTATGTCATGAACATACGAATGAACACCATACGAAGCATAGCTATGATGCATGACATATTCCTTATAAGTTTGATGATGTCAAATAAGAAGTTAATCACAAATAGAAGTAGAAATAAGAGGAAGAATTTAGTGATGTGGACACCTCAAGTAGTGAAAGCACACCTAGAGGGGGAGATGAGTCACCATAAAGTAAGAGAATGGATAAAAGCATTAAACTACCAGGAAGGTCTTCATACTAGATTCAACCACCTGTAAGATATAAATATTATGTCTTTATGACTAAAGTGATGAATTCATAGAACCTTTGAAGTTTAAAGGAGCTAATGAACATGTATGAAGGAAAAATGAAATGAAGGAAGAATATGATTAAATAATAAGAAATGATACTGAGGAATTAACTGAATTACCCAAAAATAAAGTACCCATAGGATGCAAATGGTTGTTCAAACCCAAATTTAAAGTTGATGGGAGAGTGGATAAAAACAAAGCTAGATTGGTTGTTAAAGGTTATTCACAAAAGGAGGGAATTTATTATGATGAAACCTTTGCACTTGTAGCTTAGTAAGTTAAATACAATCATTTTGATGATTTCTTTAGCTAGAAAATATAAATGGAAACTTCATTAGCTAAATTTTATATTTTCCTTCTTGAATGGGGCATTAAAATAAGAAGTATATCTTGTTTAGCCAGAAGGGCTTGTTAAAAAGGGTAAAGAACACCTTGTTTCTAAACTAAAGAAATCTTTATATGGGATGAAACAGGCACCAAGATCATGGCATTAAGAGATTGATTATTTCTTTCTTCAGGGGGGTTTTATGAAAATTCAAAGTGATCCTAATTTATATATCAAAACAGATTAGAAGGGGTATTTTGTTTTGATTTCCCTGTATGTTGATGATCCTACAAGAACAAGAAATGCTTCTAAATTGATTGACAAAGTTAAGAGGTAGTTGTCACAGGTGTTTAAAGTGAAATAACTTGGCAAAATGCATTATTGTTTAGGTCTTGAGGTATGGAGAGAAGCTAGATAGACTTTGGTTACATAGAGTAAATATATTAGAGAGACAATCAGAAGGTTCAAAATGGACCAATGTAAAGCATAATCAACACCTTTAGAATAGAGTAGCAAACTCTACAATGATGATGGCATAAGAGAGGTGGATGACAATTGTATCGTTAATTAGTGGGAAGCCTAAACTCTCTCACTACAACTAGGCTTAGTATTGCATATTTAGGATGTTGGGTTAGTTCATGGCAAGGCCTCTTGAAAGCCATTGGAAAGTAGAAAAGAGGGTCCTTTGATATCTTAGGACGACTGTTAATTATGATATTAAATATAATGATGCTTTTGATGTTGAGTTGGCAGGTTATTTTGATTCAAATTGGATCGAGAATCCTGATGAAAGAAGATCAACTTTAGGATATGTATTCAACATTGAATTCGAGATCATGGCATGAAACAATAACAAATAAGAAATTATTTCTTATCATGATCACAAGCATAATATAAAAATTTATGTAGTGCTACATGTGAAGAAATTTGGTTGCAACGAATTCTTGAAGATGTTGGAGAAGTACATAAAACATAAAAAAATTATCAAGTGTGACAATCAAATCTCCATCGAGTTAGCCAACAATCTTGTGTACTATGCAATATCAAAACATATTGAGACTTGTTACCATTTTGTTAGGGAAAAGATGTAGTCCAAAGAAATTACTCTAATTTATTGTAATACCAATGATAATGTAGTTGACATCTTTACAAAGACGATTAGAAAGGAAAAACATGAATCATTTGCAACTATGTTAGGTGTGTAGAAGACACATTTCTCCATTAAGGGGGGAGACTTATAATAATGGAGAAATGTGGATAATTCTAGATTATTTTATTGTTAGACTCTTGGTGTATCTCATTAAGTTTGTGGGTTTTAATTACGTTATAGATCCTATTTGTGAGGAGGTGTTTGAAACTCCTCAAATAATTTGTAATAATATAAATGTATATGCTTTCACATTGAATGAATCAATTTGTGAGTGTAGGTAGTCCTCAGGTTGAGCTTGTCCTAATTATGTGTATTTTTTCTTATGTGTCAAAGAAGGGGTGAACCAAAATGGTCCCTTAGAAACATATGCAATCCCATTTCTTTCCACTTGCAAGGATTCCCACCTGATCCACAATGTTTTCTTTGGCACTATCAACTGCCAAGAAGACCGCACTGAAAATTGTGTGTGAAGTGAGCCACAGATCCATGGGCACCTTTTACAGTGCCATTGCTGGGAAATCAATCAATTCAGTAACACTAAAACAAACATCATAATTAGAAAGGAGGCAATGCTTAGGAGCTCTTCGATACTCCATCAATATACAAATCACCTTGGCTTTTTTAGCCACTTATTAAGATAATTCTAATACACAAGTGAAGCAATAAATTTGATTCAAAAACCCCCTCCATGAATCTACACAAGCAATAGGACTCTGCCTTTTCATCCTTGGCCTCTAGTGCGAGGGAGGTAGAAACAAATGAAGATGCATGTTTGAGGATCAATCACTATGTTTTTGGATGCCATTCCTTGATATTACAACCTAGTATCAAGGAGATATAGAAATTATTCTCTCACTTTCAGCCATATATAAAATATTTCGATATCCATAAAGTAACATAATTTTATAACAAATTTAGAGGGAAAACAAGTAATAAAAATTTCTTATTTTCTCCTTTAAATGTTAAAAATATATAATTCTAATTTTCCAATAAAGAAATTAAAGAAATTATTTGAATATCAAAGTCAATTAATTTATATTAATATCAACTTCATAGAGAGGGACCATAGTAAAATATTTCAACCCACAAAGGGAATACGTAATTGAAAGTAAAGAAAAATAAAATTAAAAATTGATTACAATAATAAAATGGAGATGTAATTCACTTAAATTTTTAATATTAAATTAATATGTTACATTTAAAATAATATCATAATAATAATAATAATAAAATTCAGTGTAGGTCATAAACAAAAAATTTCAATATGTAGGGTTAAATTTTTTTAACATGAATTCAAAAATATATTAATAACATAAAATCGTTTTAGTGTTTACAATGTAGTTTATAAATAAAATATCACACTACACTATATGATATAAAGCATTTGGAAAAAGTAATTTTTATGGCAAATAATCTCACTATTTTACATTTTAGCCCCTTTTCATGTGTATATTTTTAGTTAGTGTTGTCTAAAATACTACAAATCTTTGTTAGAATTGTAAGTTTAAGTTGTGTAGATTACACAATCCAAATAAACAAGTGAATTTTAAAGGCATTAAATCCATTTATACATTCAAAGATGCAATTTAAATCATGTGTGAGAGAGAGACCACTATCTATGAAGCACTAAGCATTGAGAGAGATCAAATATCTAGATGTGCAAACATTTCTTTTCAAGTTTTACACTATAAAAGTGTTGGTTTGCACCTCTAAAATTTTCAAAAGTTATCATCCTTCTCGGAGGAGCTTGCTAGATCTATGGTTAATATAGATCTATGCTAGTCAACTACCATGGTTAATAGAGATATATGCTAGTCAACTATGGTCAACCATGGCCAACCATAATCAATCATAATTGATCATAGTCAACTATACTTAAATCTGGACAACCATGGTCATCCATAAACAACCATATATTAAGCACTTTTAACCTGCATGGACTTAATCCCTCAACATTTATGATAAACAGAGAGTTAAATGAATTTATGTTCATTTTTTTATGTACATGCAACATGTCAACTTGATATTGAGCATTAATGAATTTATGTTTATCTTTTATATATATGTCACATGTCAATTTCATAGTGAGCATGAAAAGAATTATGTATCTCCCTCACACTAAGTGGTAGAACATTAAATATTTGACTATAAAGTTTTTTAGTTTCAATTACTTTATTTATTGATATTAAAATTATTTATTTATATTCTACTATTTCTTTTTTTTTAATATGGAATTGACTCCCTTTTATATGGATATTTGTAATTTAAAATAAAAACTTATGTTCCTATAACACATATTCTATACATTTTTTAAATTTTCAATTTATTTAAAAAACAAAAAGATATAACTACTTTAAAAATAAATCTCACCCTTTGTTTTGTGACTACTATTATAATATTTAAAATATCCATTAAAATAATTACTACTTTGTTCCCATTTAATTAAAATAATAAATCTTTATTTAGATAACATAATTAATATAAATCTATTATTAAATTTGAATTATTATTAATTTTTTTTAAATTTATATATATTTTTATTATATTTTTTAAAACTAATTTTAACACCACATATCCTTCTCCATACCGAATTGTAAGGACCACATTTCAAAATTCATTATTTTATTTTATGATATAATTTTCTAAAATATATGGTGTACTGGAATGGTATGCTGTCTTTTCTAAAAGATAGGATAGGGTGTATTAGAATCAGGGGTTAAGTTTGACGGGTGACCCTACCTGTCAAGGAATTTTTTATGACGTTTTTATTTTTACACTGCCCATCATATGACTTTTAAAATTTATTTGTACAAGTTTTATCTAATTTCAATTTGTACAATAAAAGAACAATAGTTGTGAAATAATTTTCAAACCAAAAACATAACGTGCATGATTTCTCGGTTGGATACAACGACCCTTTTGGTGGCTCGCCCAACAGCCGACTTTGCAGACAAGAAGTTGTGTTCAACCTAATTTCGGACAAAACCCAACAATCTAATGCTATTTACTGCACAAACTGTTGTTGAAAGTCCAGTCCAATTTTTTTACAACAAATACAAAACAAAGCTCAATTTTTTACATAACCCACTACCCAGAATTCAACTGGTTTAATATCCCACTAAAGACAAATGGATTCAATGCATCAAGCTCTAATGAAATTTCAAACATATAAAAGTCCAGTGCAATTTTTTACAACAAATACAAAACAAAGCTCAATTTTTTACATAACCCACTACTCAAGAAATTACAAGAAATTACCAGCTATAACAGTGTAGTTTTTATTTGTATAGAGAGGGAGGGATTTCAAAAACCTGTCAACATAATCTCTCGCGGGTTAGTAGATCCAGAGTAAAGATGGATCTATTCCGGTTTCATTCCCCCATTTAAATAGGCTACATTCCAAGTGAATACCATGGGTCAATACCATTTGCCATTTTGGTGAATACCATGGGTCAATACCATG
>APFE031283970.1:0-21966 GCA_000404065.3 Pinus taeda | reverse complement strand
TCTTTGAGATTACCATTTGCTTGCAATGACTCAAGATAATTGGAGTAAGTAGGATAAAGTGCCTTGAGAAAAGAGATAAGAGGAATATCCAATTCAACCTTAGTGGATTTGATATCGTGCATTATAGACTTTACTTCAGATGCAAGAGCAAGAGGATCATTATTTTGCAGTTCAAGAGTGAAGAGTTTAATCATGAGTTGGACAACTTCAAGTGAAGAATGTGAGTCATAGAGTTCTTTCAGCTTTTGTAGGGCTTCAAAGGCAGTTGAATATGACGAAATATGGTGACTCACCTCTTCATTTGCAGATGCTGCGATTTATGCATAAGATTTGTTGTTCTTGTTTTCCCAAATGATGAGTTCTTTGTCTGAGGTAGGCTATATTGGGTCATTGTCTCCTTCTCCGACACACACTCCTTTCCACAACTCATTGAAGATGAGGGTGTGTTTTATCATCTGGGACCATTCAGGATAGTTCTCCTTGCCAGTGAGAACTATGCCTACCATGGAGATGATTGAATGCATTCTGTAAAAAAAAACTTTTGTTGATAGAAAAGAATACTTCTGCCAATGTACTGAAAAAGGCATTCTCAAAAGATTTCAAATGCACAATGTGACCCATATAAATCCATCATTGTATAAATTCACCTCACATAAACCTCATATAAGTTTCATATAAGTCCATCATATAAATCTCATAAAACTTCACCTTATAAATCTTATATAAATCTCATAAAACTCCACCTTATAAATCTTATATAAATATCATAAAACTCCACCTTATAAATCTTATATAAATCTCATAAAACTCCACCTTATAAATCTCATAAAACTTCACCTATAAATACCATGGTCATGTGCATTCTTTGAACTGTAATTTACAACAGTCAACCTCGGCAAAGCATCAAACATATGAATGGCACCAGCAATCAAATCGGATCCAACTGTAGGGACAGAAGCATAGAATCTCGGCCGAAAGTGAAAAAAAATGGTGCTTCACGTATGGAGGTATGGGTGAACCAAGTTATATGGAGGCCAACGCATGTATTAAAAACAACAACATTGAAAACGTATTTGAAATAGGCAGCGTTCAAAACTTATTTGAAATAAGTAGATTTATTTGAAACAGCAGCATCAAAAACGTATTTCAGACAGCGTTCAGACTTATATAATAAGCGTTGAAAACTTATGTGAAACAACAGCTTCAAAAACGTATTTCAGGTAACTTCAAAACGTATTTAAGGTAGCATTCAAAACGTATTTCAAACAAAATCACCAGATATCGTGGCTTGTAATGTTGCATAACATTCGAACTATTCAGAACGTATTTGAAACCATTCACCATACCATTGGATCATATGAGATACCACGTTCAAAAAAATTGTGATACCGCGTTCAAAACTTATGAGATCTCCTCTCCGACACCACCTGGGCTCATGACTCTTTCGTTGCGCTCACACACCATTCACTATCAATTCACTGAAAAAAATGCAGAGGACAGAGGCATTGAGGCAATGGAACACAATGCAGAGGACAAAGCTCAGGTCAGAACGACAGAGGACAACGCTCAGTGGACAGTGCTCAGACCAGCGTACAGCCCACAGTAGCAAAAATGAAGGTAGTTACAACTTATTTTGAGAACTGGCTCTGATACCATGTCAGGGCAGGCAGTAACTCCAATAAGCAGTAAAATTGATTCGATTTATTTCATTAGGTATGCTATTGTTATATACAAAAGGGTGTGACTACTCAGTTAATCTCCTGATGACTGTTCACATTCCTAATTTAACTATTTACATAAATTCACCCAATCGTGAGGATTAGGTGTCAACAATTTTGTTTTGTAAATGAATGAACAATGTATCTATGACCTAATAGATGATGATGCAACTGCTGATATAAGGGAACAATGCTTCTTAAAGGTTCTCAAATAAGTATGAAACCCCTATGCTTAGATATGTTAAACCTATAGATTACATATTTATGTAAATAAGTTATTTAGTTAGTAGTATTTAAACCCTTCTCATGCATTTAGATAAGGGTCCAAAAATTTATCAAAAACTTGTCCTCAGAACATGCACTTTTGCACCCTCAGAGGAGGTTTTGGTGAATGAATGGAACAGGGTTTATTTGATATCTGCTACTGATGTTGCACTTCTGTACTCTTAGATGTTAAATCAAGGAGAGATAAATCAATCATTGCTTGAAGCTCATGAGTACGACTAGTTATAAATGGTACTTTTATCTCTTAACCATTTCTGCTTATGCGTTAAAGCGATATTCAGTTTTCAGTTATTTATATGTTACAACATGAATGTCTGAGTTATCATTTGGCACTTTTGTACGGTGATAACTATTTGTTTATGTTTAGTTTGTGAATAACTCATTTATGCGATAAGTTTTAACAGTTGTTTCGTCTAACTTCTTATACGAAGTAGCTCATTTTTATCGAATTCCTTTCTTAGCTGAATGATCTTTATTACCAGTTATTGTGTGAAATCTTTTTAGATCGCATAGAAGAAAGATCACACCCCGGGTTAGCATAAATTTCAATGTTTTTCTGTTTATTAGAATACATAGCATACCATTAGATTAGATAGAAGTATTCCAGTCCGAACAGAAACACCCTTCTTTCTCACACACACACTGAATTGGGAAACTGGTCCTAGATCCCCAGTCGGACCCGCTATACCAAACGGATAAGTAGCTGCCAACCAAGGTCCGGACCAGGCGAGTATCCCCCTTGTTGTCGACCCAATTTTTGGGGCCTTCAACACGATGATAGGGAGGGGATTTCTCCTGCGAAAATAGTCGATCACTTAAAAACAGAGATAGATCCATGTCCAGATTCGCCAGTCTTTGAGCATTGAACACAACTGGACGAGAGGCGGGCTGAGCTTGATTTGACATTGGATATCCTTAGGTAGTTGTTCCCTTTGAAACCCCATAATTCTGGTAATGTTTCTCTGGATAGCAATATTAGTGTTAAAGAAAAAAACTTTGGATTTTTTGAGGCTTACCTCTATGCCTACTACCATATCAAAGTCATTTAAGATGCCTTTGATTGCTCTGGATTCCTTGAATATGGGTATGCCCTGTAGGATAGTGTCATCCACAAATTGTTGATGAGTATTTATCGCTCCATCTAAGGTGAGTTTGATGCCCTGTATTTGTCCTTCAACATTTTCCATTTTGATTACTCTGCCTAGCCCTTCCATCATGAGAATGAAGAAGAAAGGTGAGAGCGGATCTCCCTGTCTGAGACCTATGGAGGGTGTGAATGTTCTTGATGGAGCTCCATTAAGCAGTATGGAAAACTAGTCGTGGTTACAAGTGCCATAACCCATCTTATCCAATTTTGGTCGAAGCCATAGGATCTTAGAAGTTCTCTTATGTAGGACCAACTTAACTTGTCATAGGCTTTTTCTAGGTCCAACTGAATGATCATACCATATTGTTTGTTGGTTTTGAGAGAGTGTACCACCTCATGAGCTTGGATGATGTTGTTAGGGATTTTTCTTCCTTCCACATAGCTTGTTTGCTCTTTCGAGATGAGAGATGGTAGAAGGGGCTTGAGTCTATTGGCTATCACTTTAGAAATAATTTTATACACCATGTTACATAAGGTTATGGGTCTAAAACCCTCCGAAGTTATGGCATTTTCCTTTTTGGAATCAATGCTATGAAGGAAGCATTAAGAGCCTTCAAAACCTTTTTGGATCTTCTTGAGTCTTCCACAACCTCAAGGATGTTCTGTTTGACTGTTTCCCAGCAGGCTTTGAAGAAATCTACATTGAACCCATCCGGGCCTGGTGCTTTTCCATCTTGCATTTCATTAATCACTGCATTGACCTCCTCCTTCGACACTGGCCTATTAAGATTGTGGTTGTCCTCTCTGGTAACCAGCTGAGGGATATACTGAGTGAATTGGTCGATATACCTGGATCTGTACACCAGTGGCTCCTTTGCTATGTTGAGGAAGTGAACAAGGACATATTTCATATCATTGTGAGATACAAGCTCAATCCCTTCAAAATATTTGATCTTTGTGATTCTGTTATGTGCCCTATGAGCCATGGTGGATCTATGAAATAATTTTGTATTTCTTTCGCCCTCTATAATCCATTGAATCCTTGATTTATGTCTCTAGAATATTTCCTCTTGCAAGCAGTGATCTTCCCATTCTGCCTGGAAAGAGTTAATTGGCTTTTTCCGCTCTTCAGTGAAGCCATCTATGATGTTGATCTGATTGATTTCCTGGAGCTTCTGCTCAGCTCCTTTATTAGCTTTGAAGATATCGCCAAATTCCTTTTTGTTCCAGTCTTTAAGTCTGGATTTGATGTGTTTAAGTTTATGTTGGAGCATGAACATTCTAGTGCCTTGGATGTTCAAATCCTCTCGCCACCATTTATCAATGTTACTGGTGAAGTTAGGGTGAGAGAGCCAGGTGTTTTGAAACCTAAAAGCTCTATTTCTTGGTGTGCCCATAAAGGTGGCCTCCAGCTGTATAGGCCAGTGGTCCGAACCTCCAAAGGGCAGAATAGAAGCTGTCATGGCAGGGCTCGTGAGAAGGAGGCACTCTAAGATAATAAATCTATCAAGTTTGGAGGCAACTTGAGAAGCCCCTCCCCTCTTGTTGTCCCAGGTGAAGGTTCCATTTATTGTTATAATGTCCACTAGCCCCATGTTCATAATGAAGTTCTGGAAGGCCATGGAGTCTCTTCCTAGTTGTTTAATAAGTGGGAGATTGTTGGGCATGGAGCTTGATTATATTTTGTATTCAAAGGTATTGCCGCATTGGACCCTAGTTCGTAATGGGGTGGAAACACCACCCATAAAATATTTGCTGCAAGGGGGGTCTAGGGGGGGCGGCTGCGACCTTTGGGAGCCCCCCCGAAGCTAAGAATAGATGTAAAATTTCCTTGTAAAATGTTGTAATTTCGTAGTCAATCTGGGTCGTTCGTCAAGCGGAGATTTGACGGTAGAAGTTATGTTTAATGTAGGGTTTTTTGCCCTAGAAGGAAACCCCCTCACTATATATGAGGGAATTGTATTGCGTCTATGTAGATCTGTATTCTGAGTGAGGAATAGAGAGGAGATTGAGAGCGAAGAGGGAATTACAATGAATCTACTGTAGGTTGTATCTCTTTAGTTTGTTGGATAATATAAAAGGAAGGACTGGTTGTTTCTCCTTGGATGTAGCCCAAACTGGGTGAACCACGTATATTTGTGTCTCTCTTGTTTTATGTGTTTTAACTGCAATATTTTATGTGTTCCATTGCTCTGTAATATATACTTTTCTAACAACAATACCATTTTCCTATGCAAAATAATATAATCTTAACGATGAAAAGTACGTTTCATTTTAAAAAACAAGTGAAGTACGAATAGAAAACCTGGAAATGATATTATGTTTGAGGAAGTTGATGACTTCCTGATCATTCACTTGCTTGAGTGGAACTGATTCTGTCCACATCGTGAAGTAATATGTGGCAGTGAGAATGTAGCAGTGTTGCTTCAATGAGTGCGACAATATCTCATCGATGACATCTAGACCCTAATGTTGAAATATTTCTTCCACATCGATAGGCTGCAACGGGACACCTTCTTTCTTTCTTCAGTCGACACACTTCTGATAGACCAGACACTTGTGGGCATATGCGCGAGCATATTAGAATAATGTGGGCCAATAAAAAATGGCCTACATGACTTTGTGCATTGTAGTGTCACCCGTAAAGTGTCCTTCAATTGGTCCATCATGGAGATCATGTAACACTTTTTCTGAATCACATGCTTCTAAGCATCTGAGAAATAGTCTATTATGGTGCTTTCTCAAAAACACCCCATGCAAAAACTAGTAAGATAATGCTTTCAATATGATTGCCCTCTTCTTTCGTGCAGATAAGTGAGAGAGAAAAGTGCCATGCTCAATATAGTGGTGCACATATGCATACCAAGAATCTGAGATAGTAGTGGGGGTAGCTCACTCAACATTGTACATCTCGATTTCCTGCTCCCACTTGGATGGATCATCTTCTGTTGCATTCATTTCTTCTGTTTCTAGCTAACATAGACCATGGACCTTAATAGTGTGAACTAGTTTGAATTCTAGATCATACTCTTGTAAACTAGTCATCCATTTCGCTCTTCTTTCACCCATCTCTTGTTGAAAAAGCAACGATCTGACTGTTGGGTCCGAAAAAAGATAATACAATGATCTTTCAAAAGATAGGGCGAAAATTAATTCACTGCCTTATAGACTGCATACACTTGTTTATCGATGGTAGCATAGTTAAGTTCAAGTCCTTGTAGGATAACACTCATAAAAGATATTGGCTGCTCATTGTCTTGATCATCCTTTTGTGTAAGCACATCAAAAAGAGATGTATTAGAAGCAAAGATGTAAAGCAGAAAATCCTTGTTGAAATCTAGGCTGTACAAGGTTGGTGCTTCTATGATAGCTTGCTTAATATGGGAAAATGCATCCTTTTCCATTTTTTCCCACTTGTAAATTACATCCTTCCTCACCAACTCCTATATAGGCTTCACAATTTGAGAATAATAATTTATGAACTTGCAGAGAAAGTTTATCTTCCCCAGGAAGGACTTCATGGATTTCTTGTTCACTGGGAAGAGAATCTACATGATAGCTTTGACCCTTTCAAGGTCTACTTTAATCCCATTTTTCTCTATGATATGACCCAAGAGGTTTCCATTAGACACTAAAAAAATGATCTTCTTGGGATTAAGAGATATCTAGTATTTCCGACATCGCTCAAAGATTTTCTTCAAGTGACGTAGGCAGTCAGATCTCTTTTTGAAAACACTCTGAAATCATCAAGATACACCACCACTCTCTCACCGATCAGTCCATGAAATGTGATGTCCATCGTACATTGAAAGGTTACACCAACATTAACTAGCCCAAAAAGAATTCTTCTGAATGCGAACATGCCCCACTTCATTCGAAGAGTAGTTTTGAGTCTGTTAGGCTTTGAGAACAAAACTTGGTTGTAGCCAAAATATCTGTCAAGTAAAGAAAAAAAATTTGACCCCGATGCTTTTTGTAATATCTATTCCATTGATGACACAGTGTAATTGTCTTTGTCTGAGGCACAATTGAGATTTCGGAAATCCACACACAAGTGTATTTGCCCAGAGTTATTTCTTACTGGGACCAAATTAGACACCCATGTTGAATGTCGCACTTTGTAAATGATCCGAGCATCCAACAACTTCCTCAACTTCTTTTGAATCAAGGGCTCAAGTGTCAGATGCACCTTCCACAACTTCTACTGAAAAGGATCGACCCCTTCCTTAATTAGGATAACATGCTGGATTATTTGTCTATCATAACTTTTGAGCTCATTGTATGTCCACGTCAAAACTGTTGGGTGTGGAGCCTGATTATCTTCCAAATTTTTTAGAGGTTTTTTGTTTCAGTTGCGTTGGATCCCTGTTCCTTACGGGTTGGCAATTCCACAGATTAATCATCACAGGGGTCAAAAGGGGCGCGGGGGGGGGGAACACTTAATTTTATGAGCGGCCCCCCCCCCCCCCCCCCCCCCTGGCGAGGATCAGGGGCAACACCCTTGAAGCTGAAAATAATTGAAAATTTCCTTGTAAAATATTATAATTTTGTAGTCAATCTAGGCCATTGATTAGGTAGATGATCTGATGGTAGAAGTTATGTTAATTTAGGGGTTTTTTTCCCTAGAAGGAAACCCTTGGTTTATATGAGGGAATTATATTGCAACTGAGAATTATTATTCTAAGCAAGAAGAGAGAGGAGGTTGTGTGAGTGTGAAGAGGAAATTACAACAAATATGTTGTAGGTTATATCTCTTCATTTTGCTGGATAATATAAAAGGAAGGACTGAATGTTTATCCGAGGACGTATCCCAAACTGGGTGAACCACATATATTTGTGTCTCTCTTGTTTTATGCATTTCTATATTTGTATTTCCGCAATTTTTTGTGTATTTCATTGCTCTATTAATTAATTTCTAACAATAGGTATCAGAGCTAAAGGTTTATTTGGTTGATAAACTCGTAGGAGAGAAGTGCTCCTGGTTCGAGTGGGAGAAATGGTAGAAGATGGTAGGTTTAGGGTCAAGAAATTTAACGACCAAAAATACCTGTTGTGGAAGATCCAAATGGAAGATTATATATATATCAGAAAGATATGTACCTACCATTGAGCGGAAAATAAAAGAAGTCGATGAGTATGACAGATGCAAAATGTGAGATTCTCGACATAAAGGCACTAGGAAGAATATGGTTGTGTCTGGCAACGTCTATGGCATTTAACATTTCAAAGGAAATGACAAAAAAATGTTTAATGACAACATTGGCCAAACTATAAGAAAAACCCTTGACCTCATATAAGGTATTTCTTATTAAGTGTCTATTTAATATGACGATGTCAGAAGGTGGATTTGTTTCTGATCATTTAAATGAATTTAACACAGTTACCAACCAGTTAAGTTTTGTAGGGGTAAATTTTGATGATGAAGTTAGGGCTTTGTTATTTCTGTGCTCGTTGCCAGAAATTTGGAATGGCCTGGTTATGGCTATTAGTAACTCTGTCTTTAGATCTAGTACTGTAAATTTTGATGATGTTTTTGGTGCCATCCTTAACAAGGAAATGCGACGAAAAATCTCAGGTGAGACATCAAGTAATGATTTGATTGTAGAGAATAGGAGAAGAAAAATGGAAATAAGAAGGAGCCCAAGAAATCATAATAAGTCAAGAAAATACAAATCCAAATCTAGATCAGGGATAGTGTGCTGGAAATGTGGGAAGAAAGGACACCTGAAGAAAGACTGTAAATCTTAGAAGGGAAAAGAAGGAGATGGACAAAAAGAGAACAATCATGAAGTGAACGTGACATGTGATGTGTTGAAAGATGCTTTGATTCTTTCATTAGAGAATATTATTGATGATTGGGTGGTATATTCAGAGGCCTCATTACATGCCACACCTAATAGGAAACATTTGCATGACTATGTTTAAGGAGATGTTGGACAGGTTTGTCTAGGTGATGATAAACCCTGTAAAATCATTGGAATGGGTAAGATTTTTATAAAGAAACATAATAGAAACCAATGTCTATTAAAGGAGGTAAGGCATTTTCCAAATCTGAAGAACAATCTAATTTTAACAGGGAGTTCGGGACGTGAAGGATGTGTAACTAATTTTACTGACAAAACTTGGAAGGTCACTAAAGGATCCCTGGTAATAGGAAAAGGAGAAAAGGTCGGTACATTGTATTTATGCAATAGTATTTCTAATTTTGTTAATGATTTAACCTCCATAGGAGTAGATACGACACTCTATAATGATAGGGTCGGGCACATGAGTGAGAAGGGAATGAAAATTCTTCACTCAAGAAATTTGTTGCCAGGTTTGAAGCATGTTGTTTTGGATTTCTGTGAAAATTGTGTTTACGGAAAACATAAGAGGTTCAAATTTATCAGAGTTGGGAAGGAAAAAAAGAGAGACAAATTAGAGCTTGTGCATACAGATGTATGGGTACTAGCTCATGTATCATCTCTTGGTGTCTCTCACTATTATGTTACTTTTATTGATGATGCAACTAGGAAAACTTAGATTTATTGTATTCGAAATAAATATGATGTATTTGATACTTTCAAGAAATGGAAAGATTTGGTTGAGACTGAGATAGGAAAGAAGTTGAAGTTTCATAGATTAGACAATGGAGGTGAATACTGCAACAAAGAGTTTGATAACTACTATTAAGAACATGAAATTCGCAAAGAGAAGATAGTTCCGGGAACACCACAGAAAAATGGTGTGTTAGAAATGATGAAGAGGACAATCATGAAGTGTGCAATGTGGATGAGATTTCATGCAAGATTGAACTTACAATTTTGGGTACATGTTGTAGATATTGTTGTTTATCAAATAAACAAAGGGGCTTCAAGTTCCTCGGAGGGTGGTATTGCAGAGGAGGCATGGACATGCAAAAAGTTAAACTACTCATTTTAAAGACTTTCGATTGTGAAGCCTTTTTCCACGTCAATAAAGAAAATATAATGAAGCTTGAGGAAAAATCAAAGAAATGTACCTTTATTGGATATGGTGTAAATTATTTTTATTATCGCTTATAAGATTATGAAATCACAAAATCATTAAGAGTAGAGTTTTCATATTCAATGAAAAGGTCTTGTATAAGGATAAAATGTAGGGAAATAAACAAGAAAAGGAAAACAAAGAATACACAATGCTTGATGAGATCACACAGAAGTAAATTGAACTAGGGTTAATGAAGGTAGAGTTAAATGTGATGGAATAATGGATTCCTTTCCATAGCCTAAGTTAAATGGAGAAGTGTCTATAGAGGCTTTCTGAGTTATCCTATCATCCCATAGAGCAAATATTAAATCTTTATGCCAGTTTCTTTGATTTTGATCTACAGTTCTTTTGATTATTCTAAGGATATTTTTATTAGTGGATTCTACCAAACCGTTTCCATGTGGATAGTAATTAGCATAATATTTGAGTTTGAAACCTCTCCTAATTGCAAATTCAATCATACTGGTACCTGAAAAATAATATGCATTATCAAATATAAGTGCAGAAGGAAAACCAAATCTTGTAATGATAAATTGATCAATAAATTCAATAATTGAATCAGAATTGTCTACCTTTAGCGGAATTGCTTCCACCCACTTAGTGAAGTAATCTGTAGTAGTCAGAATATACCTATGCTATTTAGAAGAATGAGGAACGATCTCACCTATGATATCCAATCCCCATTGTTCGAATGGTTGTTCGATGTTAACTGACCGCATAGGCAAAGCTGGTTTCCTTTGTCTTCTAGAAGCAGTTTGTCATGTTTGCATTTCCTCACATATGAGTGCGTATCTTTGAAGAGAGTGGGCCAATAGTATCCAACATGTAAGATTTTGTGTGATGTAGTATCTCCTCCAATGTGTCCACCTGCTAGTCCATCGTGAAGTTCCTGCAAAATTGTTTGTGCTTCAGACTTTTCTAAGCATCTTAACAATATGGAATCATAATTTCTCCTAAATAACACGTTATCAACAATCTCATAATTTTCTTCTTTCAATCATAAAGCTCTTTTTCTTTTATAATTGAGTTTGGGAGGAGCATATCCATTTTTTAAGTAAAAATATAAATCACCGTATTGGGAATCAACATCAATTACACTTACCTCATAAATGTGTTCATTGTTACCTGTGTCCCCTTCAGTTGGTATGTTGGATTCTCGTGTAAGAAGTTTTCAGAAATCTTTCCCTCTGACAATTTTGGCTAGTTTTATTTTGATATCGTATTCTTGCAGAGTTGTTTCCCAATTTTCTCTCTTTTCTCCTAATTATTTCTGCAATAGTAATTGCCTCACTGTTGGGAATGGGAATATACTTTCGTGTGTGTTTTTATGAGAAAAGGTCTAAAATGCTTTACAGATTTTTATATAGCAAATGCTTGTTCTTCTACTTCTAAATAATTCAATTCAACACCCTGAAAATTTGAGCTGAAAAATGAGATGGTTGCTTCATTTTTCTTATTATTAATTTGTGTCAAAACAACAACAGGTTGAAGAAGCAAAGGTATATAATATGAAATGATTTGAGAAATTCAAAGTATTTAAAGAGGAAGCGTTAATAATTGCTTGTTTAATTAAATCAAATGATTTCTTTTCATGTTGGCCCCATTTAAAAACTACATTTTTCTTAATCTTTTGCTATAACAGTAAAATGGTTTCTAAGAAATTAGGGACAAACCTTTTAACAAAATTGATTTGTCTGAAGAATGATTGCATGCTTTTTTTGTTGTATGGTGGAGAAATTTCTGAAATTTATTTTATTCTATCATAGTCAATGTAAATTCCCATTTTTTTGAATCCTAAAATTCCCTTCACTAAGAGCGGAAAATGACCCTTCTTCTTTCTTCTTCTCTTTTCTTTCTTTTTTTTTTTTTTTTTTTTTTTTTTTTTTTTTTTTTTTTTTTTTTTTTTTTTTTTTTTTTTTTCGGATTTAATGAAATACCATATTTTCTACAACGTTCAAAAACCTATTTTAAGTCCTGTAAATGACTATTTTTTTGTTTTTGTTTTGAATAAACAATAATATCATCCAAATAAACAACAACTGTTGTATTTAACAAACCTTTGAAAGCTATATCCATGGCTCGTTGGAAAGTGGCCCTTGTGTTTATTAAACTAAATGGCATTTTTTGGTAGGCATAAGCTCCCCATTTGGAAATGAAAGTAGTCTTTAGCCTATCATCTGGGTGGACAATAATTTGATTATATCCAGAGAAACCATCAAGGAAAGACATAATTTCGGAACCAACAACTAATCGTAAAATCTATTCGATAGTGGGTAGAGGGAAATTATCCTTTTGACTAGCCTTATCAAGATTCCTAAAATCTATACGATTTCGGATATCACCTTTTTTATTCCTAACAGGTTGGTGAGCGCTCCTATTGCAGAAAGAATGTTGCAACTCCTGGGCTACCAACTTTACTTTTATCAACCTAGTAGTTCGTAACAAACTTGGAAGCATCGGTGCTATATGCACAAGTACTAGTTCTCACTACAGGTTGTCACTTGGTCAGCCGGCGCGAGATCACTAGGAGCTCAAGCCAACTTCTACAGATTTCATAAGAAGCTCTATGTGTGATGAAAGGAAAGAAAGATTACTCTACAAATGCTATTCTAACTACAGAAAGGAGAAAGACTGGAATGTAAAGCAAAACCTAGTAAACCCTAATCAACAAGCTAATTCTACTTTTGTCAAAAACATTATGAAAACCATGAAAGAACTGCCATTACCTACTTGTGCTATACAACAAACCCCCCCCCCCCCCATTTCATAAAATTTTATCTTTAACTATAATATGGAATGGGTCCCTTTTTAGATTTATGAATAAAATTGGTATCAATTCATCCTTCATCAAAAGGTCCGAAAGAAGAAATACATTATAAACCTTTTGAATAAATATAAATCGGTCTTACAAAATAAATAAATAATTCTTTATTATTGCGATGAAGCGATCACAAGATCGCATATCGCAACAACAAGGGATGCATAACGAAAAGACCCATTGGTTTACCCCGATCCGAAAAGTGAATAACTATCGGATATCGGAAAAGGCAAGCAAGTGTAACAAAAGGTCCTCACACTTTTCTCTGATGCGATATCGCTATCGGTAATCGGGGAGTGTAGCGCACACACGTTAAAGACACCTTTATAAAACTCTCGATGCGATAAGGTGTATCGCCATCGGGGACCGGGGATTTTGCAATAACACAAATATTATTACCCAAGCATTTCTCTGATTCCGATTGCGATAAAGCTAAGCGCGAATTTCAAAAAAGATTGAAAAGGCTTGGGTATATTATGTTAGATTATTATTGAAAGCCTTCCCATTCTCGATAGCGATTCACTTGTGATTAACCGCCAAAAATCAAAGCCACGCTTGAAGGAATCATTCGGCGAATAAACGATATGATGGGCATTTAAATGATTGACAGGTTAAAATGGCCAATTAATGGAGCAGTTATGCCGAGATCTCCCTGGAGATTGTATCTACGGCAGTATTATTTTAATCCTTCATTATTCGTTAATTGATATAACTCTTTCATATTTGGCTCGCACCACCTATTCTCCGTATTACGTTCATTTTATCTCTTGTGCAGAGCTTCGCCGAAGCAACAAATTCAAGCCAAATGGGGAAGAAATCCAAGAGATTTTAAGTAGCTTCATCTCCCGCAGTAACAGGACAATCTACCGCTGATCCAGGACTAAGCAAGAAAGGATTTATTTCTGACACTACCTGTCTTGGCCTCAACAACACTAGCTGGCAAAGCATCTATAATCTAATTGAAGCTGAAGAGCCTGAAATGGTATCAGTGCAAGCTACTACAGGTTCAACCAGAAAGTCAGAAGCTACCCTAAACGATTTAACCGACTCCTATCTACACCGAATAGCAGCTCGAGAGAAAATTCTTCCGTATACAGATGTAGTGCGGTGGGCAGTTGAGGAAATCCCTATTACAAATAGAACATTTTGCACAGTTGACGGGAGAGTCTTCGACTCGTTTCAACTTGGTGATTTAAGAAAAATGTACCACTTGCCTGAACCACAAAAGAAATACAACAAAGCATTTCTGGAGAAGTTCAGAAGTGAGAATGAAACTGAAACAACACCTATTTGGGGATGGAGACAGAACCCCGCAAGGCACAAGCATGAATCTTCGAGTAAGTACTCTGTCGATTCATTATGTTCTCCTTATTGTTACACCGGGGCGATGATGTGTAGGATTTGGGGATTACATGATTCCGCAAAATTCACAATTGAAATGGTTCCTTTAATGGAAGCGGTAGTCAATAGTGAGACAATGGATTGGGGAAACATATTATATGATAAGTTAGCCACTGCTATTCTTGAGTTTAGAAATAAAACTCGCGTCACCGATAGGTCTATTCCTCCGTTTTATTTTAGTGCCTATATTTTAGATACTCTTTGTTTCAACTTTGAATTTCCTGTGCTGGGGTGGAGATGGACTCCACAAGACCCCATGCCGATTCACATTTATCACTAGAAGTTGTGGAAAGCACATTATAAGGACCACCTATATCAAGTTTGTAATGGTTTTATGTTGCCCATTTACCGTGCCATTTTTGACAAGCCTGCCCCGAAGGTTCTTCACAAGCAGAGATTGACCTAACCGCTCTGGGAAACTGGTTCAGAGAGGATAAATTCACATGCATAAGAGTTTTCGGTAGCCTTGCCAGGCCTCATGTCCTTCCTTTGTACATACCCGACAAGCTATTGGCTAGAGAATTAGCCTATTAGATTACGTCCGCAGGAGCAAACAAGACTCTGAGGACTTCAAAGAAGTAGGTTTGGCCTCCTTTTCCTCTAAGATGCGGTGTCTATATTTTGCATGACTATAAGCATGCAAAGAAGGAAGCAGACAAGATTAATATGCTAAATATCGCCACCATTCCTAATAGGTGATTTGACCCAAGGAAAGTCGTCTATAATGTGCTTGAACAGGCCAAACTCACAAAGTTTGATCATAAAGAAGACGATTTTGATGACTTATTTTCTTCGGCTGAGTCATTATTTCAGGTCCAAGCACTGGCTAAAATGAGATACAAAGACGAAGGGTTAGTAGAATTTAATAAAGTCAGAGAGCAGAAGTTGCAAACTCTGCCTCTGGATTTACTAGCTACTGCCTCGACGACACAACCAAGCGAGCCTGAACAACGACTCATCGACAAACCTCCTGCTGCATCAAAGATTCTTGAGACAGATAAAGAGAAAGAACAAGAGAAAATACAGAGGAAAGAGCAAGAGAAAATACAGGAGGAAGAGCAGAAAAAGGAGCAAGATAATGGCAGCGAGAATGTTAATGTGGATACCCAGATTGATCTGAAATTACTCCAAGAATGGCAGCGAGAATGTTAATGTGGATACCCATATTGATCCAAAATTACTCCAAGAATGGCAGCAATTTGACTCCATCATAAGCAATCTGGAAGGTCCGAAAGGTGCCGATACACCCAAAGAAACAGATACACAGGATACAGCGTCAGAAAAGGTTCTGAGTCAAGGAACCAGCGGCCTACCCCCTAGTACAGACTTAGAGATAATTCCAAAGGATCCCTCAGATCAAATCATTTTGCAGGTGGAGGATATACCTCCATTATATGTCTTTTATAGTCCAAAACACAAGGCTGTAGTGAAGCGACAACGGAAAAGGAGAAGGCTTGATCAACCTTCCATGTTTCTAGAACAAATAGAGACAATCCACGTAGTTTGGAAAGGGGAGTTTGATCCTTTTGATGACCTAACGAAGCTCTCCCAGTATGCCAGAGCCTATTCGGCGGCCACCATGGACAAGGCATCAGAAGTGAGTAATCTACTAAAAGAAAAAGACCAGGCAATTATTTCGTTGCAAACACAGCTGTCTGCAGCACAACATAAAGTTGAACAGTTGGAATAACAATTGTCAACTCAACAACAATTAAATAATCAACTGAATAAGCAGTTACTTGAAGAAAAATAGAGAGTAGACTCAAGCACGATTCAAAAGCAGAAAGAATTATCAGAAGCATTGGCAAAGTTGAAGATGATGAATGAACTAATGGCGAAAACGAAAGATGAGCAAATTGCTCAGCTATCACTTCAAATAGAGAAGTTCAAGGGTCTTCCAAAACCTGCCGATTTCAGAATAGAATCGCTACAAATTAATAAGGCATTGGTGACACAAATAAGACTGTTGTGTCATAATATTTCTCAAGTTGAGCCCCTTTGTGATATAACAACATCAATAATCGATAAACCAGTTGATGATAGAAAGGATTTAGAGCAGGCCGATGAGACCTTGACAAATTTTCTTGCTTGGCAAGACACCAGTGAGGGACAGGCAGCAAATCTGCCCAAAATCCTAGAATCACATAAGGAAATATTATTCTTAGAATGGAAGTCTCAGTTGATGAAGGCAAAGAGAGAAGTTTCAAGATGTAGATTATCTACAAGTAACTTGATTGAATTAATCAATAACACTCTCTATTTATTTAATATGATTTCATAATGTACCTGAGGTAAATTGCTATCGGCTAAGACATTGGAGCAAGCATGTAATCAGGAGTTGGAAAAGAATGGAAGATTAATCGCAGGTATTCAAAGTTTAACTTCGGACACCTATTAGTTGTTCCTAGTGAAACCATACAGCCAAAGAGCCGCCTTCAAGTGTCTAACAGATGCAATCGGTTGTATCATTCCCAAGATACACGATGCCACATACTCGGCTCAACTCCATTCTCGTCTCAGCCGCCCTCCCGAATTGGAACCAATGCTTGCAATCTGCCAACTCAGATCAAAGGGAGAACAACCGAAGTGATGAATCATGCTGCCGACTACCAAAAAACTTGCTGTGGAGAAGATATTCAAGATCCAGTTGTACCAATTAAACAACATTTTATTTTTGTAGTTAGTTAGTTTAATTAAGTATTTATAGACCCTTTCATGCATTTAGAAAGGGTCCTCAGTTTTTGTATAAGACTAAAACCTGGAAGTTGCACTATTGTACTTCTGGTATATTTTTATAAAAACTGGGCCATTATTCCAAATTTTAACGAAGAAGCTTTTATGTGGATGTGCACTATTGCCTTGATATGAAAGTATTTCTGAGTTGAAAGAAGGAATTCAAACTGCGATCGGTATTGGGAATGATTTATAGCACATATGGTACTACTATCTATGATCTGAATTCATTCTTTTATGTGAATTGTTATTTGATTACTCTTGCTATTATTGAATATATGTATGTGTTTTCAACAACATTCTTTATATTTTTCACTATTGAATGTTTAAAGGATGTTATTCTTTTAGTCATACATGCATCAGTAATATATAAAAGATAAGTGTAACAATGTTTTATTAATTACTTTGTTCAACTATTTGAACAAAGCAATTATTATATGAATGAATGTCTTTGTTTATCAAATAGAGTCATCTATATGCTTATTTGTGAATAGAGATTATCAAGCGTTGCACTTAAAAATAGAAATTTCTCGGGATAGAATAGTTATTCATATTTTTGCTTTTTTAGATTAAATCATTCATCCATTACCATTTTATTAGAAAACCAATCACTCATCCACCCCCTTTTTATTCATCATCGGGAAACTGGTCCCATTATCTCCAGTCGGAGCCACCACACCAAACGAAAAAGGAGCTGCATTAAGGTCTGGACCGGGTGGTTTTCCCCAATGTTGTTGCAACGATTTTCGAGGCATCAACATTTTTGGCACTAGAAGGAGGGCATGAACTATGAATGGCGAGTAAATCAAAATCTATTGACCATTCTCAGAGTAAATCTCCCTCCACCTCTCCTCGGACCTCCCGTTTGCATTCTGGAACACCAGTGTCCAAACGAGAAGAAGAGGAATCAACTACCACTGTTCAATCCCATCATACTTCGGAATGATTAAGTCCTGAGTCTCCTGAAGTTCAGTCTCTCATCCAGAAACTTCAAGGCTTTTCGATATCACCACAGAAATCTGAAGTATCTCAAGGCAGTGAGACTTCACAATTCAATCTACCTCACCCTCTCACCAAACTTCAAAGCGGAAAGCTCGGTATTGAACCTACTGAGTTGCCTTTACCGAAAAGGAAAAAAGCTAAAAAGAAAACTGAAGGATCTGACAGTGAGACCTTTTCTTCATCATCTTCCATTTCATCTCCAGTGCGAAGTCAAACATCCACTCCCCCATTACATATTGTTGTTCAGCAGGGATCACCAACTTCAACATCATAACCTATTCAATCTTCAATACCAACTCCTCCCCAAACACCTGAAATTTCATCGGCAATTGTTATTAGTTCTAAGATGGCTCAGAATCCATGGAATAGTCCTAGTGCGGTCACTATGCCTGCATCATTACATCCATTACCTGATTATCCTGAGAAATGGTTACCGAAATTTAATCCAGATGCTGGAACATTAGCCGAAGAACATATTAACAATTTCATGTTATCAGTTAATCTAAAACGAGTAACAAAAGAAGATGTTGTCGTTAGGCTATTCCCCTACACTTTACAAGGATCAACTGGGTCTTGGTATTTTTCCCTATCCTCTGGATCCATTACCAGCTGGAACATCTTTCAAGAGCAGTTTCTCACTAAGTATGGCGATGATAGATCTTTAGCGACACTAATTAATGATCTTTCGAATCTAAGGATAGAATCTAGAGAACCTATTAAGGAATTTAACTCCCAATTCAACAAAATCTTGAATAAGATTCCGACAGACTCCAAGCCAACTGAGCAAATCATAAGCGAGTGGTATATAACAACCCTACCTTCAAATATAGCCATTTTTGTACATAGGTCTGCAAAACCAACTTTAGCCGAAAACATGAAAGAAGCGCTTGTTGTAGAGAAACGCATTATTGCTTTAGAAAAGAAAGCTTCTGTCGAAGATAGGAAATCCAAAAAAGTTTCTTTTAAAGATGATTCGAAGAAGAAAACCCCTAAAGATCCATATGATATGGAGGGTCTACAAAAGGTCCTAAAAAAAATGTCAAATGAAATGGTTGAAATCAAAAAACAAGTAGCAGAAACTTCAACAAAGAAGCCATTTAGGAATTTTAAGAAACCTAAGTCAAAACCACCAAATGTTATATCTAATGCAGACTCAGATCCTAAAGAGGAAGAAGAAGATGAAACAGTTTCACCATCCGATGAACTCGAAGAAGAGGAGGTTGTCGAATGCCATGGAATGTGGGACTTCATATTACCCAACTCTGACATAGAAAATGAACAAGAAGCTTTCCCCGTGACTACCAGGAGTAAAGGTACTCCTGAACCTATTCAATCAATTTCAAAGAAAAGGAGTGCAGGTACTACTACTACAAAGGAAAAGGTACCCACAAAGAAGTCGGTGGCAACAACACCCCAAAATCAACCATCATCCTCAAATATACCTTCAACATCTAAGACGTTGATAGTATCAGATTCAATGGATTACAATATTATTGATGATATGAAGAAGACAAAGGCAACCATTACTATGTTTGAACTTAGCAAACTCAAACATCAACATAAATTGCTTCTTAAGGAACTAAATGCAGTACCTTCTTCACCTCTTCCTAGTGCTGTGATCTCTAAAGCTGCAAATGATTCAGGTCAACCACCCTCTGGTAGAATTGAAGCTACTGATACAATTTTAATCGGAGACAGATCAAATTCCCATACTCCCCCTTTCCTCTTGACCTATGAGATCTATAATCGAAATCTACACAACTGTTTGATTGACTCAGGGGCATCCTCTAATATAATGCCAGGTTCAGTTTGTTCCAAACTGAACATTGAACCCCAAAAGTCTGCAATTGATATTGTGCAGTTGGATAGAACCAAGGTCCAGGTTTTAAGGGAAATCAACTCTGTAACTATCAGGTTATCAGCTGATCCACGAGTGGTTCAGAGAATTGATATCTTAATTGTCGATATACCTGAATTTTATGGTTTAATCTTGAGTAGGGATTGGTCTGAGAAACTCCACGGTTATATTTCAACCGATTGGTCCGATATGCGGCTACCCTATAAAGGAAAGCCAAATCAAATCAAAATCGATCGGGAAAAACATATGACGCATACTGTCACTACATTTGAACAGGAGAATCAACCAATAGCATTTAATAATAATATTTTGGGGAATTACTCTTCCGAATCATTCTTTGGCAATTACACTGCCCAACCATCTCCTTTTTCAGTGAATAATTTCACATTCTGTTACACTGAATTTTGTCACCTTGACTATCTGCAGTTTATATGGCCTCATCAATAGCCATATTGTCCTCTTTGTCAAGCCCCATACCTCTGCTCTTCATGTCAAAGCTTCAAAAGAGAGAAAGTCACTTGAAAACATGTTTATCTCTGGGCACGCAGATTCTCTCTACCTTTCCTGCATGTACGTACTCCAAACACACTGTACCTGCGTACTTGTACGCTCTGTAAGCTAAAGGTTGGGTGCGTACCCCTGTAAAGGTCAAAAGGCGCGAGTTTCATCTCTAAAAAGTTACTTGTGGTCACTTCTAGAGCCTTCTAGAAGAGTGTTTGACGTGTATTGAGCGCCTCCAGATGGTTCATGCACCCCTATGATAGAGGAACTTATCCCATCAAGAGAGGAGCTACCCCATCCAAAAGAGGGAGTATCCCATTGATGTTGGAACTGAATAACTTCCTCTAGAATACTATAAATACAGGCCTTGGGCCAAAGGAGGAGGAGGTTAAAAGCTGAACATTCTAAAGGGTAAATGCTGCTGGAATTAGGACTTCCATTGTTGACTTTTGAGGAGAGATCACTATCCTTCCTTGTTGCCATATTGGGAGTGGGTGAGCTTGTCAAAGTAGAGGAAATCTCTTGTTGGACCCTGGGAGGAGCTTGCATAACACCAAGGCTCAGGTTGTAATGGTTCCTTTTTTGTTTCCTTAATACAAAGAAGTCCATTCTTCTCAATGATTTGTTGTTAATGAATTATTTCATGTACTCCTTGGTCTATGTGATGAATATGTTTTGTTTTAGGATGAATATTCAGGTGTTATGTAATCGTTTGCTTTGTTAGTGTGTGCAGGTCTTAAAGTGAAGGAGGAGCTCATCTGGATCAGTAAGGCTGGACTGCTACAACAAGCGTTGGACCTAAGGTAAGATCGGAAAACACTTGATCTCTCATAGAATAATGTGTGTTTAGAGAAGGATTGCTCTTGTTTGGTTTGTTTGTCACTAGAGAGTCTTAGACTCCTAGGGAGGTTAGGTTTGTCCGCAAAATAACTCTTTCCGCATGACAAATTGGCGACTCCACTGGGGAATCCATTGTTGGGTTTGATTTTTCCTTTAATCATTGCTTTGATCTGAAAAGAGTCTTATTTCTTTTGCTTTTTGGTTGCTTGACTGTGTTTTTGGGCGGCTTAGCTTAGGGTCAGTTTAGAACTTAGTTTTTCTTTGTTTTACAGTAGTACGCACCCTCTGGGTTAGACACAGTGGCGTACTTGTACACACTGTATCTGTGTACACAGAGCGTGCACGCACCTGGTTAAACAGGTTGCCTGCGTACCCTGGTAAAATTAAGAAAATTTCCCTTTTTATCACTTTCTTCCTTTTGAATTTTGTTTTTCTTAGTTTTTACTACCCAGATCCACTGGTTGACTGTCAAAATCTTCACCTATACTTTTTCCATTAGTGTCGAAAGTTTTAGTGAAATTCCTTGAGATTTTAGCCTTAGGGTTTGGTTTTTATATTGGTCCTGTAGTGACTTTGGGTTTAGAAGTCGCAAAGCCTTAGATATATCTGGTTTTGTCAGTCTTCTTAGGAGTCGGACCAGTCACAAAATCTACCCTCGTGAGCGACCTACCTTTGTGTTGTCTCTTTGCAAAATTTCAATAAGCTTGTTCATTTA
>APFE031283964.1:0-34479 GCA_000404065.3 Pinus taeda | reverse complement strand
GATATGATAGAAGACAAAAAGGTGTTGCTGGTAAAGTTGGACACTTTGAAGAATACTACAGATGCATTGAAAAAATCAGTGAGCTCTGAGAAGTTCTCTTGGTGTAGAGAAACGATGGGCGTTTAAGGGCTGGATAAACGACTAAGCTCTTCTGTGGAAAGAAAACAACAAGTGGGAGAATGTTGGGTTGTGTTATATTCTTTCCACGACTACCCTACGTAGTTAACCATCAAGTTAGAGGGGGGGGCGGAGTACCCCCTTTGTTGTGTCGATTGCGAAGTGGGGGGCTCACAGGGGTGGTTTGAGGTGGGCGGGGGTCCGGGGCAGCTACTCGAGAAATTTTTTTTGGACCCGATATTAGGTTGGGCAAACCTACCTATGGTTTTGTGCATGGTTTTTCGCACATGATTTTGGACACGATGGTTTTCGGTCCATGGTTTTGGATGCAATGGTTTTTGATCCATGGTATTGGATGCTTCGACATGTGTAAACAAGTATTGTAACATTGAAAGGAATATAATGAAAAATCAAGCTGGTAGTCTCGGTTTTGGGATCCAGGGGAAAATCTCTGTGTATATGTGTTTTATGTGTTATGCTGTCACATTGTTTATTTTCTATGTTTTAGAATTCATATATAGGTAATTTCTGTACAGGGTTAAAACCTACACTTTGGCCCCCCCCACCATTTGTTGTTGCAAATGTACAACCCATGGGCATGTCTTGAGCCTTGGAAAGTCAATTATTTTTTCAAAACATTGATTTTCTTCTCTCGATTCATATTTCCTCATATTTTTTTTCCTAGGGATGTTATGGTTGAATATTCCACCAATAATTTGTTCTTGTTCCCTTTTTATTTCTTCCAATTATTTTGGGGAATAGAGGACGATTTTGTTTACATGGGTTGTTCGGGGTCCATAAATGTTGGTGATTATCCTTTTATCCCTAGATCCCAATTCTTGGAAAGTCATTAGATGAAATTCACTACCACTACTAGTCTTCTCATGATGATTCAAGTTGCATTCCATACTATGACCCTACCATCCACTTTGCCACTAGAGTTGTTTACAAGGAGATGAGTTCATTATAACACTACATTTTATATTTATTATATTAGCATGGATTCATAGTTATGTTTGGTCTCTTATAGAAGCATGATATCTTGTTTCTCTAATACGGTTTTTTTTTTCAAGAGGTAGTTCTTTCCTTTACCATTTACCATTGAGGTCTATTTTATTCCAAAAGATTTTCATGATTCACTAGATGGAGAGTGGATTGGAACTTATCTAAGAGAGCCTTGTTTTGGTTAGAGTTGATCTGTAGGGAACCCGTTTTTTGTAATTTTGGTTTATTGGTCTTCCCCCTTGGTTTACCCTTTACTCCTTTTATTTTCTTCTAATTTAAGAGCGATTAATTTCATGCCCAATTCATTGAAGTGGTTTATGTTGAAAGTAATTCCTCCTCCCTTGGAACTTTCCTACATGTCGTCCTTGTATCATTGTGGGATATATCTTAGGGGAGGCAATTTATATATTCCTACTCAAATTTTTCTTGGAGTAAGATGTAACAAACTCATCCCACATTTACTCGCTTTTACAAGGTCTCCAGCTAAACATGAGCTGAGAGTTACTATGACATGACCCAACATCCAAGTTCCAATTATGGAAGTGGGGTCTACTAATCGGAAACATACTGAAACCTCTTAGGGACTTTAGATAACCTAGGTGCTAGATCACAATCCCTAGTGCTCAAGTCCTGAGTTGAAACTCTTTTAAATTGAGCTCATGCCCCAACCACATGTACATGCCTCCCTCCATGTGGTTGCAATCTAAATTTCCCAGTTCCATGCATGTAGGTGTGAAATCAGTGCCATATTTTCTAGGCTAGCCTACAAGCCAATGCCTAAAACAACCTAGAACTTAAGTACCAAGGATATATCTTAAGCAAAAGTTGCTAAACACATGAGAAATATTTCATGAAACACATACTAAACATAATAAATACGGGTGATGAATACTTATATGTTCCATGTCCCCTTAACTTCATCAAGGAATAATCAAGAATGCTCAATTCCCTCTCAAACTAGTTGCAACAACACTATTTATCCCATGCATCCATATAACCATTCATTAAATTAAAAAAATCATAAACAAGATCCATGGCAAGAGCACATCATTTAACCATGCATATAACCAAACATATAACTAGAATGAATTCATGACAAATCAATGATAAAATCAACAAAATAACTAGTACATGTGCTCATCAATCACAATAAGGAAATAACTTAGATTAACATATATAGATACCAACCAAGTCAAGGATTTCACGTACCACCCGACCATAGATTGGGATGAACCAAATCTCTCTTTCAACAAATCACCCCCATGCCAT
Organism: Pinus taeda; assembly: GCA_000404065.3. NCBI lineage: Eukaryota > Viridiplantae > Streptophyta > Pinopsida > Pinales > Pinaceae > Pinus > Pinus taeda. The sequence continues at coordinate 32,088 of APFE031283964.1, read as the reverse complement.
ATTCCAAGCATGAATGTGGGATCTCATGGGATGAATCAAAACTGAACAAACCAGGGCTTCCAGAGGCCAAAACACCTCAACCCTCAACCACAATGATTTCACCTAAACTGGTCCAGAAATTACTAATAACAAACAAGCTTGGATGCCTCCAAATTTCTTCACGATATTCAACAGATTTTTCCTGCCTCCTCCCATCTGTTAAGAGTTCCAAGAGAAATCCCATCTCCACCCTTGGCCCTTGGGAATTTCCTGAGACTACCTCACCAGGATCCAAAGTCTATCGACCATCCAAAGATTAAATCAAAACAAGGAACCCACAACACCATGGATAACTAGGAAATGACAATATAATGATGAAAACCACTATCAATCTAGGAAAATCCCATGCCAATCACAACAACACAACTAAACAACCAAATGAATGCACCATGCATTCAAATCTCAACAATGAAATCACACATGCAACCCGTTACATGGAATGTCCTCTTATTGTAGCTTCTTTTCCAACCTTTTACTTGTGATCCATTACTCCCTTTGCTTGCTTGCGTCCAAGTGCCTCCTCTCTCCTCTCTTAGAGATCTATTTATGAAGGTGATCTAAGCTAGAACTGACAAAAGCTATGAACTGTTTCTTTGATGTCTTTTTTATGTCTAGTCTCTTCCTTTCCTTTTTCCTCTTTTCTTCATTTTCCCTTATTTTCTATCTAATTTCCCTTGCATATATATTTGTGTCCTTTTTTCCTTTGCCAATTTCCATAGCCATTAATTAACCACAAGTGATGCCCATTATAATGTTTTTCCCTCCATTCAACTTGGAATATGTGTGACATGACCTTGGTCTTATTTTATTTATATATAAAATCAACTCGGGGTTGTTACACAAGAGTGTTATCATATTGTCCATTTATATGTGAGTCATGAGAGAACTCTTTAGCCACACTTGATGACACTGATTCCTCCATGATATTTATCCCCTAATTTCTATTTTCCTTGGAACTACATGATCTACCTCTTTTGGTTTTTCTTCTTTCGATGTCTAGGTCCTTTATTGGTGGTAAGATGGGTTTTATTTGCTTTTTCTCTATAGGAATTCTTTCCTTCTATTATGTGATGGTTGTTGGCTCCTCCTCTTTTAGGTTTCCCTCATTATAAGGAAGGATTGATTCTAATTGCAATGCATCAACATTATTTTTTCTTTGTAGTTTATCGGCATGTGGAGTTAAGCTATGATTTTAATTATTTTTAGTTTTCATTGCACATTTTGTCTCTAGATCTTTATATTTAATGTTGGCATCATTTGTGGGGTATTCTTAGAACAATGATTTATTTATTTATTTGTAGTAACTTATGTAGATAAATAATATGTGCTTATCTAGGATTTGGATCCATACCATGCTTTGATAGTTGGTGAGAATGTATTTAGGAAGCGCACTAAAGACATTCATGTAGACATTGATGCTGATATAGGAGGTGAATCTTGCATCTTGTTGCTTTGGTTGCCTTAAATGTTTTTACATAAAATTCAATCTTATTTCGTTTTCCTGTTATGGTTTTTTAACGACAAAATACTTATGGTACCAAATACATGCATATTGATATGAGTAACTAAGTGAAATCCTCTTGCTCTACATTAAATTGTTCTACCTAGTAGCAGAAAAAAAGATTATTGAATTAGAGAAGTAGGGCCTTTCTAAAATACTCAAAAATGGTATCTTATGTTAGCGAATTTAGTGGAAAGGCATTATTTAGAGCCTAGCTTGAGCTATACAACTCATGTGGGTTTCAATTGTTTCTTATCCTTGAGGTGAGTAAGGTCTTTCTCTATTGAAAAATCCTAAAATTTCCCGTCTCTGCATGAACATTGATGCATATCATATAGTTGTTAATGCACATGGAGATGGATTCATAGCATGGGGCCTTTGTTGTTTTTTCTAAGAAAATATTGTTTGTGTTTTCCTATAGTTTCCTTTGTTACGATTGTGAGGGGGGAGGCTTTATGAGTCATTCCTTCATGATTATGGCCTTGAAAGTGGATGACCCTGGCTCTCCCATCTCTACGAAAGCTATGAAGTTTGTATAATGAGTTATTTTTTGAAACTAGGCACAACCATTTTCAAGGTTTCAGTCACCCACCAAGTTTTAACTCTATTGAAATAAAGTTAGCATAAATACGAACAATATAGATGTTATAATCCTACTAATATCAAAAGTTTCCAATAATCACAATTCCAATGGATGTTATAACCTTAATTAATTAAAATTACACTGATATTATGTTGTAAAGTATTGTATGTTTTCATTGCAGTTTTTTCACATTTATTAAAACACAAGTATCAAAACTACAATAAGCTTCAAAGAACAATGTGTAGACTACAAAAAATAAAATGTGTAAAATATCATATGGTCATTGATAATGTTGTTATATTATATTTCTAAAAACTTTGACATGTTTTTTTGCAGGTCACTACAAACCATCAAGTGAACTCTCAATAGCTATATCCAAATCAAAACTAAATTACAAATTTGAAACTCTACAGACTGCCACTAAAAATTTTGATCCCATAAACAAAATTGGTCAAGGTGGCTTTGGTTCAGTGTATAAGGTGATTTCAATTTTCTAATTTCATTTTAAACTTTTGATTTTTTAGAATACATAGATAAATTTACATCATGATTATTGAACAAAATAGAATGGGCATGTTTGCAGGGCCTTCTCGACGGTAGACAAATTGCTGTGAAGAGACTATTTTCCAATAGAGAAGAGAGTGTGAACGAGTTCTTCAATGAAGTCAATTTGATAAGTTGTGTTCAACACAAAAACCTTGTCAAACTTCTTGGATGTAGTGTGGATGGCCCAGAAAAACTTTTGGTGTATGAATACCTTCCCAACAAAAGCCTTGATCGATTTCTATTTGGTAATAGTTCTTGTCTCAATAAATTGATTTTCCTTATGATCAATCTTCAAATGTTGAGAAATATTATCTTTGCAAGTTATGTTTAAGTTATTTGATATAGAATTGTACTTTACAACAGATGAGACCCTGGAAAATGCACTGGATTGGAAAAGTAGGTTTGAAATTATACTAGGCACTGCAAGTGGGCTAGCTTATCTCCACCAAGAATCAGATATACGCATCATCCATCGAGATATAAAAGCTAGCAATATTCTACTAGACCACCTTTTCAAGCCAAAAATTGCAGATTTTGGGTTGATTAAATACTTCTCAGAAGATCAAAGTCATCTTAGCACAAGAATCATTGGAACTCGGTGAGAATGAATTTGATAGTTATTATTATTTTTTTTAATAGAAAATGTGTCTGATTTCTTATTTTTGTTTTCACAGAGGCTACATGGCTCCAGAATATCTAGTTCATGGCCATTTGACAGAAAAGGTTGATGTTTATGCTTTTGGGGTGCTAGTCCTTGAGATTATTAGTGGCAGAAGGAATAAAACTCCTATGCACAGAAATGACATACCATCTCTCTTAACAATGGTAATGGAATCATCATATAGACAATTTTCATTGCTTCTTCAAATAAAATTCTAATAATATTCAAATTTATAATGTATGTATGGTGCAGGTTTGGAACTATCATCTATCAGGCACTATTGCAAGCATAATTGATCCCAACATCAAAGAAAAGTGCCAAGGGGAGATACTACAAATTGTTCACATAGCTCTTCTTTGCACACAAACATCCGCAGTACTTCGTCCTTCCATGTCTGAAGTTGTCACATTCCTCATTAGTAAAGACCAAAATCTTCCAGAACCTACTCAACCCCCTTATATAGATGTCACCCATTTACCAAACCCTAATACAAGTGTTTCACCTATATCCCTAATAGATGATGGTACACTACCAAACGTTCACTCTTCCTCTCCCAATCCAATGTCATTAAACACTATTTCAATAAGCTCTTTTGGTCCAAGATGATAAAAAGAAATGTTTCAAAGTTAGTGAATTAGTTAATCCCACATGGTGGGGATTGTTATATTTTATATGTACTATGAACACGTAGCAACATTCTTTCAAGAAGGGGTACAAACTAACTTTTGTAACATTGGAATTAATCCAATGGAAACATATATGTTATTTTTGTTTTTAAATGGATTGAAAAAAGGACTATGTACTTGACATGTAGTATAGGGATCTAGTATATTCAAAATACCCAAAACAATGTTAGTGTTGAATAAAATATATGGATTCAATATAGTTGAACTAGAACAAGTGCAACAATATTAATGTGGATTATTTTCAATAGAAATGTATATCCCTGGATTAGTGTGGATTATTTTCAATTGATATGATTGAATAAAAGCACGTGATTTCAAAGTGTACGTCTGGAATTTAACCCGATGGAAACATATGTGCTGTTCTTGTGTTAGAATGGATTGAAAGAGCTAGCTATGTATTTTACATGCAAAATAGGGATCTAATATATTCAAGTCAGAATAAGCAGAGTAATTTACTGATTTAATATATTATTGGAGTGTTGCATACCATCAATAGATTTAGTATGTTTGAATTACAAGAAGTACAACAATATTCGTTTGGCTTTAAGGAGGAGTGTATATCATCTCATTTCTGTATGAGAACATGATTGATTAAAATTACATGACTTTTAAATGCACATGATTTTTTTCATCTAATATGTCAATTTAAATGGGAATAAACATAAAAATATTAAAATGATAAACAAATGCTTAAAACAAATAACAAAAATTATGAATTTACACAATAATGAATTGTTTATTTTGAAATTTATAGAATGTTCACGAATACAATTGGTTGTTTAGCAAATTTATCGTGATTTTAAGGTCAAATTGAGAAAATGGGATTTCTCAAAACCTTGAAACATAAAGGTTTTTAGGAAAATAATTAGGTAGATTTGAAGTTGTAATATCAAAATCCTTGTTAATTACAATTAGATTAAAGAGAAATATCTATTATTTAGGTCTAATGACAAAAAAAATAATAATGATTTAATTGATTTACAAACAAACAGTTTCTTCCTACATTATTATGAACTTTCTTGTAGTCCAACCAAATCACAAGTACAATTCCATTTTACCAGTTATAACTATTATAAAGGTTGATATTAACACTTACAATGTTAACAATTCTTTTACTTTTATTGTTTTGCAATCATCCTTCATGATGAACATATCTATTGATAGTAAATGAATTATTGTATAATATTCCTATTCACATTATTAATTTTCTCTTTTACCATGTTTAATTGGTAACTCGTTGGAGTAATATGGGTGAGGTCCAAGATCAAACCTAGAAGCATATTCACATTCTTAATTAGTCACCAATTACAGTAGAATTGAAAGGATAGATAAACCTTGCAACATGCATTATCAACATGAAGGTCATAAAACTTCATAATTAAGCCATGGCTTAAACAATTGTCCATTAGAATAACAATGGACACAATTACTCCTTTTTGATAGATACAACTACCATAAAGATAACATTAAAACTCATTGTTTTTGTGCATTCACTTGCTTCTATTCCTTGTCATTCAACCTCCTTCATAATGGTCCAAACAATAGATAAAACTTGAACAAGTATGTAAAAATTGTTCTCCAAGAATGGTAACAAAAAAGTATAAGAGACTTAAAAAATCCTAAAATGGAAAAATGAATAAAAAATAACCAAGACAATTCATGTTCTTTACCAAGAAGTGCTTACTCACTCCCATGAAATAAGAATCAAACTAAGTGTGGCCTTCCATATTAAAAAAATAATTGCAAATACTACTACAAAATCCTTTCTTTCCTTGTTGGGGTCATTAGGTTTGTATTACTATCCATTAGATAGTCATTTGGGAGATGGATCCATTATGAAACTGCCCTTCATGTTAAAGATGTGCATAGACTTTATCTAGAACTTTCTTTTATACGGAATCTACGATTGCGGACAAAAGTATCTCCCCTAGGTCGGTGGCTAACTAGAACAAAAAAGGGACAAGGAACCCAATGCTTTTCCTTAAAATAAATAGATAATTGAGTGAGGCTTACCTTGAGTCCTTCACATGCTTCGCTTATTATTTAGCTTGGAAGCCCCAATTCCAGCTCCGATTGCCAAAATTAGAACTTGCACTGTGAGATAATACAAGCCAAGAAACTACAAGATGTATGCATTATCATATAAGTACTTCATTCAATAGATAAACATGGTATTGAAAAATATGAAACAACATTACATATAGGAAAACAATGAATTCATTGCATTATAGAAAACAATAAATTCATTGCATTATTGTAAATGGAAGGAGATTACAACCATAAGTAGTAGTTTATCTTGTAGAAGAGCTCTTCCAAGTTGTTGACTTGTCCTTTCCTTGTCACAATATGCACCTCCAATCACCCTAAATGCATGGAATGATGAACACTCACTATAGCATCATGAGGGAAAAATTATTCTCCAAAAGCCAACCCCCAAACTCATAATAGGCTAGATATATATAGAGAATTATGGTAAGTTGGGAGTTCTTATCCAATTACCATCCTAGGGTAAGAGACCCCCCTTTGATGGAGGGATAGGATCAACAGATAAGTGGTGAAAAATCCAATGTAGGGAGGGATAGGATCCGAATGATTTATCCAAGGTAAGTAGTTCTAAAAAATTCTAGAAACTCCTATAAGGTGAAGCTTTTGGAATCCCGATCATCCTCCCGGATTTATAGAATGAATGTAGGTGCAAAGGGGAGCAACCTACTGGTGACCAACAAAAGCCACAGTGGACCAACCTACTGGTGAACACACCCCAATAGCCTTATAGGGAGCGTTGGTCCTCAAACTGGCTTAGATGATGCAATTTAGGGCTAAAATTCTAGGAAATGAAAGGTACATGCTTAGGGCTTTATGCAAGATGGTGACAAGGGGGAATAAGATGTTGATTGATCCCATTAGGAGGTTCACTGATCAGATGTGACAAAATTGCCTATAAGAAAATTCACCCTAAAGCACAAATTCGCAGATGATGACTGATGAATGAAGTGCTTTACCTTGTAACAAGTAGGGATCAAGGACAACTAGTGAGCTTCATCTATCAGTGTAACAACCCTGGCGAAAATTCCATGTATATATATATATATTATATATATATATAATATTATATATTATATATATATATATATATATATATATATATATATATATATATATAAGGCCGCGGTGATGGGACATGTATTCCACACTGAATGGTGGGGCAAGACATCCTAGGGGGTGTTTATTTGGTTTTTTATGGCTAACGAAATTGGCAAAGGCAATGGCTAAGGCTTTGGAAATGAAAAATGGCATTTTGGCACATTTATTCATGAAAATAATGGAAATTAGGAGAAAAGAAGGTGAAAGGTCACAACTTGCATGCGGGGAGGAAATTGAAGGAAAATAATGGAAAATGAAGAAAACAGAGGCCCCATTAATAAAATGCTTTTGAGGTCCATTGGGAAAGCTTTTAGTCAGTTTAAGCTCTTGGCTCAAGCTTTCACTATGGTTATGCATGGGATCAAGAAATGAAAATAAGGCAAGAAGAAGGAAGGAGCAAGCAAGGAAGAGCAATACCAAGCTATTACAACATGGTTCTTTGCACGTATCACTTTGCATGTGTTATTTCTTTGCTAGATTTGGCATGCATTGTATTTCATGTGGTTATTTTGCTGTTATGCCATGGGTTTTGTCATATGGAATAGTGTTTTCAACCTAGCCTTGCCATTTCCGGATAGCCATGGTGTGATGGGGTTCTCATGTTTTGGTTGAGTTGGATTTCTGGATGGATTCGAAGCTGAGTGGGATGTATCTATGAATGATAGAGCACATGTCCTAGTGGCCCCTGAACCGAACTGTGGATCACAATAAAGCCACTGGCCTAGTGAAACTTGAGCAAGACTACGGGTTGCAGTAAAGTCAAGATTGTGTTGCCTCGGTGGGCCTAGGATTCCTTACCGGTGAATGACAGAATATACAGTAAGGCTAAGAGGTGGGTTTCTCTCCATTGGGCCTAGTAATCCTGGGTTGTGATACGCGGTAAAGCCTGGAGAGTGGGTCTCAGTTTAGGGCCTAGTGATCCAGTGTCGATTCTGGTAAAAGCCTAAGAGGCCGGGGTCTCGTTTTAGGGCTTCGTGATTTTGGTTTGGATTGTGGTAAATCCTGAGAAACTAGGAGATAAGAAAATCGCTTAAGATGTAGGTGGATAAATCCGATGACATCAATTCTTGTTTGGCCTAGTGATCAGGTGGAGATCACGGTAAAGCCTGTTATGATATGTTTATTGTATTATCCTGGTGATACGGGATGGATCATGGTAAAGGTTGGTTTCTATTAATGAGGGTGAGGTGGTGTAGCCTCGATATGCCATGGTTGGTTCTTTTGGTTTGATTCTCGCATTCATGCTTGGAATATGGCATGAGGGTGAATGGATGAAGAGAGATTTGGCTAAGCATTCTACGGTCAGGTGGAATGTGGAAGTCCCATCTCGGGTTTGGATTTTGCATAATTAATGAAATTTTATCTCTTTGTTTTTCTATGAGAATTAAACTAGATTATATGTGGTTTATATGGTTGTGATTCCATGGCTATTTCTGCCCCTATTATGTTGGTTATGTATGTGTTTTATGACAACAACTATGTATGGTTCTCATCATTTTTTACTTGTATATGAATGAACAATGTGTCTATGGTCTAATGGATGGAATGGTAGTTAATGTGTTGAGGCATCAATGCTTCATGGCGAATCTTAGATAAGTATGAGAACTCTATGCTCATATTTGTTATTTATACATGTAGTTTACATATTCATGATATGTTTGACGAAATGCCTGTCATTGCTAGTAGGGGTCCAATTAAGTTATTAAACAAGTATTTTCTTTACTATTGTCATTTCCATGTTATTTTACTGTTATGAAGAGATGGTTCAATTCTGGGCAACGACTTGGGCTTTGGGCCTGAAAAAGTGGCTCAAATCTTGGGGACACTGGTATAGAACTAACTAAATGAGTCCCTGGATGTTGGAAGGAAAGTCTTTGAGAGTGAATTTGGGTTTGTAGACGATGTCATGCCTATAGCATGAGAGCAAATGATGCTTAAGTTGTCCAAAAGTTTAGTGTGACTTAAGGGCAAGTTGTTTGAAGTGTTGGATTGGTTCCTAAGGGTCCTGAGCCTAATGTTGAATGTCTGTATGGTGTGTTTCTATTAGTTCCACTTCCTTAATGTGACTTAGGAGGTTGAATCATATCATAGTGGCCTCTCGTCGCATGTTTACCATGACTGGCTGGTCTTTTGGGTAGATGTGGGAGGAGGGTGTTACCTAGTGGTATCAAAGCATGGTTCACCAATCAAACTAGATGGAAAACATTTATTGGCCATGCATGCATGTCAGTTGCATGTTTGTCCCTTACACTTGCATTCCATATGTTTGTTGCATTTGCATGATGCCAATCAGGGTTGAAGTGATGTCGTCATGTGAAACTTGAGGTTGTCATGAGGAACTTGATTTTGATTTGTGTGGAATGCATCATCATGAGTATATGACTAGTTACATATTGTTATAGGTTGCTTACATGTTATATTTTTCTTGATTACATCCTTGTATAGTAGGTTTCATTATTGTATGTTTGATTACATCTATCGGTCTTGCACGTTGGTTACATGAATTAATTGCTTATGCTTGACTACATGCATTCATGCATATATTTAGTTGATTAGGCATTTCTTATTCATGTTGATGGTTGAATATGACAATGTGTACAATGGAGTAGTGGTTGTTGTCATGCATGAGGTCATGGTTTGTGTAGGTTGATATGGTCATGCATTGATGACTGGACTCTAGCCTGAATGATGTGTATATGGTTTGGTACTCATTGCTTATATGTGTATATGCAGTTGTCATGCATGAATGGTCTTTGTTATAATTATGCATGAAATGTAGGTCAAACATGACATGTGAAGGCATGGTATGTAATTTAGGTTATCATGATGATATAAGTATGTTATGATGCTAATATGTTGGATGCGATAGAGAAGGAGATGCAGATAATCATAATGAGGTTGCAACATTGGACTTTGGGGTAAGAGGAGATTGTCATATATGTATTGTATGTTTGGCATCAATGTATGCAAGTCAAGGATTGTTATATGAATTAGGTTATATACATTAGGTTTATGTACGTCTTTTGATGTTATGGTTACATACATGATAGATGATATTTGATTAGTATAGTCACAAGCACATGTGTCAGATAGTCAAGAATGATAGTAACATGTGCTCATATGCATTGTTATTATTATTTTATGTTAGATAACTTAATGTTTAGGTTATATGTTGTTGATGAGCATGATATATAGAGTGTTGTTGTTATATGCTAGTAACTTTGTGATTAGGGTTATAACATTTATATCTTTATGTTATATGTATTATGTGAAATTATATTGGCCTATGCAGATCATTAGGGTTATGGAATTCAGGTATGGATTGACTTATCATGTTGCATTGTGTGGCACTAATCTAGACCGATTGTACATATGCGATTGTTATGCATAAATGATATTTGTGTATTAATTATGATATAAACATGTTATCTAGTGACTATTTTGGGTATCATGATATTATTTATGTTTGATTTAATATCTTGTGAAGTTATATCATGCTAACTGGATTGATTGTGCAGACAATATTTCTTCCCCTAAGATACATTAAGGTATGAACTTGTTTATGTCATCTACCTTGTGCTTGACTGTTTGATTATGGCATCTATTTGGTATTTGAGTCTTTGGTGTCTAGTTGATTTATTTAACATGCTATGTTTGCAATTTAGTTGAATGTTTTATGAATTTCATAATATAAGTATGCACTCCAATGATCTTGTTTTAAGATGATTGTACTAGCACATATGTGTTGAGACAGTTGATATGTACTTGAATGTAGCTGATAGTTGTAAAATTATGTCTAATGACTATGAGTTGACTATGGGTTATGACATGATTGTTTGTAAAAGTTGATTTCAAATTGATATATACGATTGTCTTGATATTTGGAACATGTGGTGTGAGAAGTTGCAGGGAACATGCTTGGTATTAGTGTGACAAGGTAATAGTTGATGTGTTTATATAACTAACAGTTGGGTGATATGAAAATACATAGTAAGCCTCAATTGTAGCAAGGTAAAAGGGTAAAGGAAAGGAATTGGGCAATAATTACTTTGGCTATGTTTGGAAACCCTAATTCCAAATGAATGAGTACTTTTCACACATGGAGTCTTCTTAACACTGATTTCTCTAAAATTATGTGGATATGTGCTATATTCATGGACCTGTAATTGACAAGTATATTAGCTAGTCTCTAGTTACAGGTGGATTTGTCAAGGGAATTGGAGTTTCTTAAGAGATGGCATGGACGTGTTCAGCTACAAGGAAACAAGCTTGGCAAAACAAGATAATGTATCAAGTGTATTGTTATATTTATTTATGCACTAACAATTATGTGTTTATGGCAGTATGATGGAGGGGATTGCATGGAAAAGAGGTTACCATGAAATCTTGAAGAAGGATCTGGTTGAGCTTTCCTTGGGAACCATGGGGATTGAGTCCTGGTGTTTGTTGTTAGCCTTGTGCTTTTGGTTTTTTACGCTTGTTGTGCTTGATGTGTGATATTGAGTGTGTATGGTGCATAGTTATGCCACTTTGTTGCAGTGTTGTGTTGTTATTGATTTTCATGGTTTTGCTTCTTGTTTGTTTCTTGGTATTGTATGTTTTAAGTCTTGGGAATTGGTTGGGAAAAGAGGAAATTTATTGGAGCTCGGGGAGAGCTATGTGGTACACAATAGGTAATATAAGACATGGAGGAAGCTTTGTGTATGAGTAAGCGCAACAGAAGGTAGGACTATGATAGTTGATTGGAATGGTTGGTCCACAGTGGTAAATGGACAGTGACAATACAAACATGTGAAAGGTAACAAGAAAAGGTAAAGTAAATTGATCTGAGGTGTTAGATGCCTTGGCTATGTTGGAATTATTTTCTCAATGTTGTGCATGTTGTGCATGAATAAAGGAAGTTCTCTTAACCTAGACCTTATGTTATCTGGTAATTTTGTTATGATTATGTTATGCTAATGTTTATATATGTATAAATGTATGTATGTATGTCGTTGTCTCACATAATGATGATAATTTTATGCTAATGATTATATATGTATGTATGTATGTAGCTATGTCATTATCTGAGAGGGTCATCAAAAATTTTTCTTGTGGAGGAATGATTTCTTACGTAGGAAAATGACATAAAGAGGTTCCTAGTCTTACGAGGAATCAATTGAGAAGAGCAGTCATGAAAAATATACAAGGTCAATATCATATGGTTATGAGTTTATATTATGTGATTATATTATGTCTATGTTATGGACAAGTTATACTGAGGGATACAATAGTGAAATGAAAGAAATGAGCTCTATGACATGATGGGACAAGCATGGATAAGACACTATAAGCAAGGTTGCTTGGTAAAGACAATGTGGTTTTGGATGTGTGGTACTATTGCTGTGCACATGTTGCATATGTGATGTTATGTGCATATAGTGTTGTGTGGATATTACATATACAGTGTTATGTACAAATGATTCTATGTACATGTTGGATATGCAGTGCTATCTATAGGTGGTGTTATGTTCATGTTGTAAATGTGGAACTATGTACATATGGTGTTGTGTGCATGAGGTGTTGTGTATATGTTGTACAAGTGGAATTTTGTTCAGGTGGTGATGTGTACACGTATGTGGCACTGTGTACATATCGTGTCACATACCTGTCGTGCGTGTGGTAATTTTTACATGTGGTATTGTGTACACGTTGTACAATGGTGCAATGTACATGAGATGTTATGTACACATTATGTAGGTGGTGTCGTGTACATGTGATGTTGAGCACACATTGTGCAGATGGGGCCTTGTACATATGGCACTGATGTACATGTGATATCATTCGCATGTCATACATGCTGTGTTGAAGGCACGTGGTACTAGGTGCATGTATTGCATGGTGTTGTATGTTATGTGTGGTTGCATGTGTGTGAAGCACACTATGTGTATGTGTACATGGTTGAGGAGTTGGCACTGTGTATGTGGCAACCGATCCATAGTGCGTATGGAAAAAAGACAAAGGTATAAGCTAAGGAATGATGAAATGATAAGTATCAACATTTTATTTCAATTTTATTATGCATGTGATTTAGGATTATGGGCTATGATGATTACATGTGAATTATGATTTTTATCTATGATGGTTGTGTTTGAGTTAACCTGATGTGATATTTTTATACCTGTTGATTTGATCAAAGATGCTATTTTGACTTGTTGTGACAGAAAGTAAAAATTATTGCAAGTGTACCTTATTGATGAGCTATCAATGAGGTATGATGTGAATTTATTTCCATTTATTTTGAATCTAATAGAAATTATGTGCTTCAAACAAGAGTGCATGAACATTCCTAGTTGGTTGGTTGAAATTGACTGCAAGCATTAGCAACAATAGCAAAAATAAGTGGAAGATTCAATAGTATGTCAGTAAAGCACTTCAGGAGCAGGGTCATTGTGGTGCACTAGTACCCAATAGTGTCCATTGATTTCCATGTGCATGCTATGATTGGTATGATGATTGTGGAAGGTATATGCCTTGGTTGTTTGATCTTCTGATGCGAGGAATCCTTGCGAAGGAATGGATTGCCCAGGATAGGGGATGTTGAGGAACATGGAAGGTGAGTGACTTCACGGAAGGGGGTGACTAGATTTCCCAAGGGACTATGTAGCAAAGAAGGGAAGATCATGGATATATTGGTTTTGGTCATTAGCATTGCTAGATTGAATCAAATACACATTGGGAGTGCGCCATGGAAAAATGAGTAGTTAATTGTTCATTGAGGGGACAAATGGCACAAGATTATAACGTTGGACTTTAGATGCAGCTTTAACTGTGATAGTGGATTCTAGACTTCCTGGGAAGGAGGTGAATCCTGGTATTATTTTGAGGTAGGAGGTGTGATCCTCTGAATTCCCTTGTTGATTGATATGGGCATTGTATCCTTTTACTTGCTAGTTTAGTGAATGTGTATATATGTATATGTGATTATTGCAAATATCGTAATGAGTTGTGCTATAAATATCTAGTATGCGGTATGGTTGTTATTTGGTTAGGTTGTCATGATGTACTTCTTTTGAGCAGGTCTTTCTTTATAAATATTGCAACGAGCTAAGTTGTAAAGCTCCATGGGCAGTATGTTTGCTTTTCAACAGCTTTTTCGAGGTCTTGGTGTGGTTTAAAATAGAGGACAATGTTCCCACAAGGGGGAGGGTTTTGTAACATCCCTATTGAAAATTCCATGTATATATATATATATATATAAGGCCACGGTGATGGGACACATATTCCAAGTTGAATGGCGAGGCAAGACATCCCAGGGGGTGTTCATTTGGTTGTTTATGGCTAAGGAAATTGGTAAAGGAAATGGATAAGGCTTTGGAAAGGCAAAATGGAATTTTGGTACATTTATTTATAAAAATAATGGAAATTGGGAGAAAAGGAAGGTGAAAGGTCACAGGTTGCATGTGAGGAGGATATTGAAGGAAAATAATGGAAAATGAAGAAAATAGAGGCCTCATTGATAAAAAGGCTTTTGAAAATCAATGGGAAAGATCTTAGTCAGTGTAAGCCCTCGGCTCAAGCGTTTTCTATGATTATGCATGGGATCAAGAAAGGGAAAGAAGGAAAAAAGAAGGAAGGATAAAGAAAGGAAGTGCAAGATCAAACATCTACAACATGGTTCTTTGTAGGTATCACTTTGTATGTGTGATTTCCTTGCTAGATTTGGCATGCATGGTATTTCATGTGATTCTTTTGTTGTTATGGCATGGGTTTTTCCAGGTGTACTAATGTTTTCAGCTTAGCCTTGCCATTTCTGGATAACCATGGTGTGATGGGGTTCTCATGTTTTGGTTGAGCTGGATGGACCTAATGGTAAGTGGGGTGGATCTTCGAATGATAGAGCACATGGACTAGTGGTCCCTAAACCAAACTGTGGATCACGGTGAAGCCACTAGCCTATTGAACCCTGAGCTAGACTATGGGTTGTGGTAAGGCAAGATTATGTTGCTTTGGTGGGCCTGAGAATCCTTCTCAGTGAATGGCAGGATATATGGTAAATCCAAGAGGTGGTTCTCTCTCTGTTGGGCCTAGTAATCCCAGATTGCGATGTGTGGTAAAGCCTGGAAAGTGGATCTCAGTTTAGGGCCTAGTGATCCTGTGTGGATTACAGTAAAGCCTAAGAAATAGGGGTGTCGGTTTAGAGCCTAGTGATTCGCGTTTGGATTGAGGTAAATCGTGAGAGACTAGGAGACGAGAAAATTCCTCACGATGTAGGTCGAGAAATATGGTGGCATCGATGCTTGTTTGGTCTAGTGATCAAGTGCAGATCATGGTAAAGCATGTTATGATATTTCTATTGTGTTGGCCTAGTGATCTGGAATGGATCACGATAAAGCCTAGTTTATTTTGATGAGGGTGAGGTGGTTTAGCCTTGGTATGCCCTGGTTGGTTCTTTTGGTTTGACTCCCACATTCATGCTTGGAATATGGCATGACGGTGAATGAATGAAGAGATATTTGGCTCAGCCATTCTATAGTTAGGTGGAACGTGGAAGTCCCATCCTAGGTTTGGATTTTTCATAATTAATGAAAGGTTATTTCTCCTTGTATTTCTATGAGTATTATACTGGATTATATGTAGTTTATATGGCTATGATTTCATGGTTATTTGTGTCCCTATTATGCTGGTTATGTATGTGCTTTATGACATCAACTACGTATGGGTCTCATCATATTTTTACTTGTACATGAATGAACAATGTATCTGTGGTCTAATGTATGGGGTGGAAGTTAATATATTGAGACATCAATGCTTCATGGTGAATTAACGAAATGCTTTCCATGGCTAGTAGGGGTCCAGTCAAGGTCTTAAACAAGTATTTTCTTTATGATTGTCATTTCCATGTTATTTTACTGTTCTAAAGAGATGGTTCAATTCTAGGTAGTGACTTGGGCTCTGGGCTTGAAAAAGTGGCTCAAATCCTAGGGATGTTGGCATAACACTGACTAAATGACTCCCAGGATGCTGGAAGGCAAGCCTATGAGAGCGACTCTAGATTTGTAGATGTTGTCATGCCTATAACATGAGAGCAAGTGAGGCTTAAGTTTTCCAAAAGTTCAGTGGGACCCAAGGGCAAGTTGTTTGAAGTGTTGGATTGGTTACCAAGGGTCTTGAAGCTAATGCTAAATGTTTATATGGTCTATTTCTGTCGGTTCCACTTCCTTAAGGTGACTTAGGAGGTCGAATCATATCATAGTCGCCTCTCGAAGCATATTTACCTAGGCTAACTAGTTGCTTCAGT
Source organism: Pinus taeda (assembly GCA_000404065.3). NCBI lineage: Eukaryota > Viridiplantae > Streptophyta > Pinopsida > Pinales > Pinaceae > Pinus > Pinus taeda. The sequence goes on along the minus strand of APFE031283964.1, from coordinate 15,648 downwards.
AGATGTGGAAGGAGGGTGTTATAGTTACAATACATTTACAACATGACATATTTGTGTGCTGAGGGAGGCATACCCATACTCAACTCATAAGCTAGCATAACATGTACAATGATCAAATGACACGTCCGCAGATGAAACTAGTGGACCCATGATTAGATGAATATCAATATGATCATGACCACCATACATTGTGATCTATGTATAATCCTAAAATCATAGCCTGGATGGATGAAACTAGATCTGGGGTCTTCTATCTCATTGACATGACCAATAAAAGTATGAGTCTAACCATGTGAATCAATGAGCTAGAGTGGAACATGGTAGACAACATCTGATTACCGTCAAAGAAACCACCAATGATGTTTATGGATATTAAGGTAGCATAGTAAAATCTGTATGGTGTGAATAAATGGGTTGATGTCAAACACCACACAAAACATTTCAGTCCAAGGTCATAGATGTAAACCTGTCACCAAGAGCGAAGAAATTTGCCATTGATGTATGTAAGCACTAAGGTACCAAGGGGTGTTTCTATGTCAACTTCCTGGATGATGTGATGATGTTGACATGAAGCGACTTGTATCAGAAGGGCCTTGATGTACCCCCCATCAATGACATAAACATGTATGATGATTGAGACAGAATGAGAAGAATGATTCTGATATGAAACTGGATCAAGAAAGTCAAACATGAAATGAAGGCTTAAGAGCATTATAGCAGAGATCAACTAAATGACTTCTTTTGCACACATTGACAACACTGAATGGAGTTTGTAGCATTGACCCAAAACTAAGATGGAGGCTCTAAAAATGGTATGATAACCAGAAAAACAAGTAGATTACCCAACCCAATAGCCACAAAGATGAAATGGAAGAGTGTCATGTATAAGAGTGACTCGCTACCATTAGCAAAATGGAATCCCTTGTTTTCCCAATTTCCCCAACCATACTAGTTAGTACCTATTTATTTTTTAAAAAGCTTGAGGAGGATAACATATGATTGATTTGTAAGTCCATCCTTTAGATGAATCCCTCCAAGTATATTTAACGAACCTTGAGGAGTGGTTCAGCCTCATCATGTTTGACAAGTCCATCACTGTTTGATGTTTTAACGAGTCCAGTGAAGGTAAAACTCGACATATTTTTCATGTTTAGAGAGTTTGAAAAGACAAGTGCTCGACAATCTTTTCATATTTTGGGAGTCTGAAGAGAGTTGAAAGAGGAATCTAGGGGGGTTCCTTTTTCATGGGTCTAAAGAGTCTGAAAAAGAGATAAAAGTATACTCTGTGGTCAAAGTAACTTGTTCAAACATAATGAAAACATGCTAACAACTTTTGACTTGCTCAAAACACCACAAGAAGGATTAAACATACCTATTTCATAGTAAAAATGAAGCACATCTAGGTAAAAACATTAACAATGAATAAAATAATGAGAAAATGACCATAAATATTCAAAATGAGTTGTTATTTTTACCATTTCACATTTTACCTTCAATAGTGAGTATTTGGAGCCCTTTTTCCCTCGATCTTCTGCAACTAATTGCAGCGAATCCAGGGAACCATTTCAAGTGTCGTTGCTTCCAAGTAGGAACTTCAACCTTTCTTTATCTTTCCACGGTCCATTTTTTTAATTTCATGCAAAATTTTTAGGGTTTTGATTCCCTAGGGGTTCATAAAAAATGCCCTGAGACCAACACACCTCCACCATGTCGAAAACTACATTTCCCTAGGTAGGGAAACACTGTAGGTAGAGGTACAATGCTATGGTAGACATTGTCGGGGTGTGTTGGGCACATTTTCCTAAGTTGTTTCTCAGTTTTGCCTCAAATTTTGTCAAGTTTCTTGCATGGGAAAGATCCTAATGGATTCCTTGTTGATGTTTCAGGCACCAATTAGTACAAAATGGCATTCATATGGTGAGAAAGAGAACATGAAGAACAAAATTTGATAAAAAAATGCAGCAAATGAATTGGCTACCATCCAAGCACTCTCAAAATGTGGGTTATTGAAATTCTTCTAGGTTTTGGATATGAGTCAATAGATGGACTTGCTGAAGTACCTTGTCCGTTAATGGGATATACAGGCACATGCGTTCAGGTTTGGGAAGAATCTTCTCGAGATATAGGTAGAGGGTATTTACTTTTTGACTGGATTGTCAAAGTGAGGTTCCCCCATCTCTCTTCTAGGTGGAAGACCTGGTGGTGAGATGATCAAATACTATATCGATACCTATTGTAGACCTCAAACCCTTCATACTAGAGATGGGAAGATCAACATAAAGGATATATCCCAATTACCTCTGAGAATGGTCTTATTCATTATTTCAGGATTGGAAGGTAGCTCAACACTACATGTAGTGAGTAGATCTTACATGTAGTATGGGATATAATTTCTAAAGCTGACAATATTAAACTGGAGTGAGGGTTTCTTGGTCAATTTGAAGGAACATCTTACTGAAGAAAAGGAGAGGAAGTTGAAAAGCTTCCGTTATGGAATGATCTTAGTCTTTTTTTCTCTAGAGTGGTTTCCACTATTGCAGCCTTAGTAGATTTTATTTCAACCCATTGATCCAAGGACCCCATGGATGAGGAGGTGGATAGACCATATGAGCTGACCTACAGGCCCATCAAAGATCAAATTTTAACCAGCCTTCTTTGGAAGGACCCCGTGGATGAGGAGGTGGATAGACCATATGAGCTGACATACATGCCCATCAAAGATCAACTTTTCACTAGCCTTCTTTGGGTGGCTACGCAAGTAGTTCATCATTATTGATTATTATCCTTACGCAGTGATGGATTTTTTTGATGATCCTGAGCTCGAGTTGCTTGAGGGTAAGAAATGGGATGATTCAGGTAAGATACTTCGACCATTAAGTTTTTGAAAGTTTTACTATTTTTATTTTATTTTTATTTTTTTATGTTTTTGATATTCTTGAGACTAAACTATTTGATGTTTTCTTGCATACATTGGACCTGTTTGACTAGTGGGTGGTACATATCTTCATTGCACAGAGAGATAACCATAGATTGAGGCAATGGGACCAATACAAGATGATGCAGTAGGACTGGATGCGCTACGAGGTCCAGATGTAGCAGAGATCCTATCAAAAGTGGAGTGCCACGTGGAAGGGCTAACACATCGAATTGATGAGACCATAGTCGATCGACTTCCATTGCAACTTAAGTGACATGCAATCAAAGTGCCTAATCGTATTGGTCAATTACTGTGCAAGATAGCTCATGCCATGTCTACTTAAATGTTTTTTGCATGTAGATTTACATGGACGATGTAGCCATATGTGTCTCAGGGCACACATTTTGTAAAACCAAACTTAATATATATATATATATATATATATATAAATATTATGGTGTTTCTAGTTCCTATTATGCTTTCAATATGATGTGATGTGAATTGAAATTTATTTACATTCTTTGCAAATGTTGATCTAGAACAAAATTAGCTAGGGCTTCCGATAATGTCTTCATATTTCTAGAAATATGTTCATATCGTATGAAATCAAAACTTCTTTCTAGAATACACATTCTCAAAACCATGCGAAGGATGGCGGTATTTCTCACTGAATAGAGTTTTGTAGTACTATGAATTACGAGTCAAACTTGATGACTATACAACAGATACCATGTGAAATAGCATCAAAAAGTATCTCAACCACTACACTATACTCAACAATGTTGTTATTCGAGCGACCAATGTAAATCCCTTGCATACTCACTAGCTCACTATTTGGAGAAAAGACAGACCATGCTGTCGAGGATAGGTTCTTTGTACTACAACTAGCAGCATCGACATAACCAATATACGGTTCGAGAGAGGTTGACATCTACAATCCAAAAGTAAAAAAATCAACAAAAACCATGGGAAACATTGAAAAAACACACTGCAAACACACTCAACACACTTATAGATAATATGTACATAGTGTACAATGCATGGGATCAAGCATAACATTTTTTGAGGCACAACCCATTTCTAGGCTACATCAATGGAATTCCATCGAGATCCACTAACTCATAAGACCCTTTTGCAAGGACTCACTTGAAAGGGCCCAACCACATATACTGGAACTTTCCTCGACCTAATGTGTCAGCCTATTGGTCATATAAGAGAACAAGATCTCCTTTCGAGAAGATTTTAGGCTTCTCACTTTTGTCATATTGTGCTTTAATGCATCTTTTATGGGCTTCATTGGTTAATGTGAAATCACACTGGGTTTCATCCAAATGAGTTAGATGTAAAAGAATCTCCTCCTCTATAGGAGTAGTGGGAAGAAGTTCGATAACTAGTTTGAGTGATGAAATTTTGCATTTGATGGGGAGGATCACTTCAAGACCATACACCATCTGGAAGGATGTGAATCCAGTAGCAGTCCTAATTGAGATTCGATATGCCCACAAGGTAGCAAAGAGAATCAAGTGCTAATCCAATTTGTGGACCGCTATCATACTTTGAAGAATATTCTTAAGAACTTTGTTAATCACCTCAACTTGTCCATTAGCCTGAGGATAATAAGGAGTTCAATTTTCATGTGAAAGTCCCCATTTGGAAGCTAATTTAGTCAACATATGATTTTTAAAGTGCTTCCCATGATCTATTATTATTGCTTGCAGAACACCAAACTTAGCAATCACGTAGTTGAAGGAAAAGCACACAGTTGTTCCATCGGTATTATTGAATGTAGGCTTCGCTTCAGCCCACTTAGTAAAGTAGTCAACAATGACAATAATGTAGTCATTCCCCCCTGGCTAAGTGTGGGTTACATGTCATAAAATTGATGCCCCATTTCGCAAAAGGACCAACGATGACGGAAATATTCAAAGGAGTGGGCGGAGCTTGGAATTTTCAATCATAGATATGGCATGCATGAAATTTTTGTACTGCGAGGACAGAGTCATGGAAAATGGTGGGCCAGAAGTAACCGACGTGTAAGATTTGTTGTGTGGTAGCGTAACCAGATAAATGTCATTGCATTCCCCTAAGTGGCACTCATTCAAGACTTTTGTGACCTCCTCAATAGCGAAGAACCTCCATAATACCATATCAATACCACAATAGTAAAGGGTGTCGTGAAAGGATATGTCGTTGCTCTGAGCGAGAGGTGTTATGATGAAAAGTATTGGTCAGGAGATAAATGACAAAATCTCCATACCATGGGTCAGATGATGAGATCAGGAACAATGACTCCTCTCAGATGGAATCTTCGGATGTAGATGCCACATCAAGGGAAGGGGGACCGCACATTAGCTCGAAAAAACTAAGGATTCCTTCGACTTCAATTTGATGAATTCTAGGTTGAACTCTTGGAGAATAATAATCCACTTAGATTATTTCCCCCCGAACAATTGATGTTACAAAATGTATTTTAAAGGGTTGAAATCTGAAATGACCATAGTTTTTCCAAGTAAGATGTAGTGTCGAAATATTTGGACGACTTCAACAACCACCAAAGATAACTTTTATACATGTTTAACACCTTGTCCTCCCTTGTCCACTGTTGGCTTAAGGGGGTCTAGACCAAAGTTTAGAGTTAGCTATGTCAACCAACAAAACCCTAAAATTCTGGCCCTTTCGGCAACAACCAGTGTAGTGCACGCTGCAGTCTCACCCGAAGTAGTATTGGGGGATGACAAAACCAATTTTCTGCATCTAGAGATCTATGTCATGGGTTTCTGTTACTTCTAGGATTTATCTCGACCTTCGCAAATCCTATGCCTTTGTTATAGCTCCAAATATCACTCTTGATGTTTTTGATGCTGCACTCATGGCCTATGGAAACCCCCTCTTCCAAACCTGGTCAAAATACTTAAAAAATAGTGTTTTAATCCCTATACGCGACATTGCCCTAAGCTAAATGCATGTGTACGTGGGTCTGTATATACCCAACCTGCGTATATGTCTTAAAACACTTAAAAAAATTAAATCTCCTTAATTTCTGGTGGAGATCACAAGTTTTACCTGTCGATTACTTATTAGTGCCCGTGGCCCAACTGTTCCCAATGAATTCCCAGCTAAAAACTACTTTGGAAGAAGTATAAAAGGGCTTCAATGGGAAGGATTAAGTTAGGAGAGAATAGAGAGAAAAATCACTCTACTGAGATTACCTTTGATCTGGTCTGAAGATCCTTGTGCTTCCAGCACTTCCCCCATTACAAGAAACCCTTGTTTCCTTGAGTTAGGACGTTTTTTCATTAGTTGAGATATCCTTGTGTGAGTTATGGAAGGAGCCTTTTGAAGACTTGGGATTGGACGAATTCAGAGGACAGTTCCGCTTGGAGCCTGTGAGAGGAAGTTTTAGGTGATATCATTCCTTGTTTTACTTTAGCTATCTGCAATAAAGAAACACTTGTCTTGTTCCTGAGATTAATCTTATTCATGCTTATGATGTTAATGTTACGATTTGCATATGAATAATTGTTTCAATTATATAATTAACTACCTTTCAATATGCTATGAAGTTGATTTCTTTATGATGCTTGGTCCATATACTGCTATGCTTCTTTGAGTTGGTTATTTTGCAGGTTGAAGGATCGAAAGGAACTCCAAGAGGGTTTGGACCCTGGCTGGATCTACTCGAACGAAGGACCCCCAGGTACACTTATATTTGCGTAGTTTGCTTATATTAGTATCATGGCTGTGTGGAATGCTTGTTTTTTATTATAGATAACCCCCGCTCTACTAGGGTATTGACCCAAGACCCTAGGGGGACTTTTTCCCTCAACAAAATTGGCAACTCCGCTGGGGACAATAGTATTGTTGTTCCTAGTTTTGGTTAATTTATTCCAATCAGGGCTCAGCCTTTGATTTTCTTGTTGTAACTAAGTTGTTTGTTCTTATAGGAACTCAGACTTTAAGTCTTAACAATTTCTTCAGACCCATTTTTTTTCTTTTTCTTGTGAACTATTATATACGCAGTTTGTTCAGGATACAAAGGCGTACCTACGCAAGTTTCCCCATATGAGCCCACGTATAAGCAGGTTTCTTTGGGATGAATCGTGTATACACACAGCCGTTTATTGTCACAATCACGTATACCCTAGTTTTCCAAGATTTTTGCAAATCTTTCTTGTTCAGTAAATTTGTTTGCTGGTCTGAGTACTTCCTGAGCAGTCAAGTTTGGTTTTCAATCTCTGTTTTTACAGCAAGTTTCCGGTTTCAAATTCTATCCGTTTGTGGAAAGTTTTGGTCTTGTTTTGTTTTGTTGCAAGTGTCATCGTCTATGTTTGAGCACATGAGATTTCTCTTTGAGAATCTTGGTTGTTCTGGTCTTCCAAGGAAAAAAGATTGTTTTCAATCTTTGTGACAAACTTTATCTTTTTCATCTTCTTGCTTTGTGTCAAAACTACACCTTGTGGCCATTTACTTTTCTTGCTCTTTGAAAGTTGTCTTTCTTGATCTTTTGATCATTGTCACCAAGCTCTTTTTGTTGCTTTTTGGTTGTTGAGAGCATCTTGAAACACCTATTTTGTTGAGTTTTCGCCCATTTTGAGTTGATAACTTGCAAAGTGTTTTGGTTGCTTATTCTTTGCCCTCAAAGTTTTCAATAGTATTTGGAGCACTTTTGAAAAGTCATTTTTGTTTTTCTTTTGAACGAAACTTCTTGAAAACTTGGTTTTTGCTTTCTTTGGCCTTGTTTTGATTTATTTTCTTTCTTGCGAGTGAAAGTGCATTTTTGTTTGTCTTGTGATTTTCTTTTAGTGTTTAGATGGAAATGAGCATTAGCAACTTATATTCTATCTAAACATCTTAAGTGGCTAATTAGAATTGATAAGTAAATTACTTTCATTCTTTGATTTAGAGTAGTCTTATGTTTTGCATTAGCATATACTCATTGCATTAGGATAAACTTGTGCATTTTTTAAGGCATCCATAGTTTTGTTAATTTTTGTGAATGTGAAGCTTGAGTAAAAGAAAAGAAAAGAAAATTTATTGCTTTCTTAGAAGTTCCTTAGAACCTAGTAGAAATTTTTTTCATCGAAGAACAAAATGAGTGTATTTGCATATAGTTTGGTTTTTATTAATTTCTTTTGCGTTGGAAAACACCACAAGTTTCATTTCCACTTTCCCTTGACTTAAGAACAACCCATTTAAAAACAAGTGATAATTAAAATATTGTCAATTTAGACACACCAACAAGTTTTAGGATATTTTAGGGCTTTGGATTAGGTGTGTGGAGAGAAAAATCTCCAAGGCCATTTTAAACTGTCAAACATAGAAGTCTGAATAGCGAGTGCAAATCCAATAGCATTAGGAAGACCAGGAAAGCTCCAGATATGGGAGTTAACCATGAGGGTTTTTGAAGATAAGGAAGAGAGATACCCCCTATCCTACTTGTCAGATCTTACCTCAAGATTGTTCCACCTGGCTTCTGACACGAGTTGGTATCGTTAGTTGCTTCTCCTAGGGATCTACCTAGGTGGTTGTGGAGGGGAATCTGGTGGCACCTGAGGTCAACGTTGTATCACTCTTAACTGTACTTCTGGAGGGCACCCTTGCAAAGCTTGGGGGCTTGCACTGACACAGGCTATTGTTAGAAGGTCAGCGTAACTTCTTCTGTTACCTTCGCTGGTAGGGTTGGGTCGTCATTATCCCAGACTATCTTCGGAAGACCCCTTACTTCACTTACTTTTATTTTGGTGTTCGGTCCTCATCACCTGGAGTGGAAATACTTGAAATTTGTTTGACTGGCTGACATCTTTTAGGGACTTTTTAGTGTGTTCTCTATGTTATTAGTTGGCCTAGATTTCATTTTTTCTTGAGTCTTAAATTATATCTTAATAAAAAATTCAATGTGGCTGACCGATTGCCTAGACTGTCTCGAAGACTTCGTGGTCTTTCACCACCAAGTTTAGAGCCTTCTCCTAGAAGGCGCAGAGGTAATACTTCCAGTGGGTTTAAACCCATGGCATGCGACGCATCGGGGATTGATCCTCCCCTCGAGAGCATTAACATGCAGGATAAGCCTGGTACTTCCACATAATTAGAGAGAAACACCTCAGTTCTTTCTTGAGTTCTCTTTAAATTGGATGATAACATTGAGGTAAAAGAACTCCCAGACGTTAGTGGCTCTGAATTCTCCTCTACCTTCTAGTCATCGAAATGTATTACAATAGGTTAGGACTTTGACGCATAGACCCTCAAGTCTAGGTCATATTACATGCTTACCTTTGATGACCATCACTGGAAGCATGGCTTTTACCACAAGTGCTACAACCATGTAGACTCCAACATCAGTACAAGGGGGAGGAACTATCTCCATCCCCTCTATATCTTTATTTGGATCTTTTGCTAGCACATCCTTAGTTGGGTCTACCTCCATTCCTTCTACGAGTGGAAATTCCCAAGCCAATACATCTAGTTTTGGATTTTTCCTGTTTGACACCCATTCATAGGGTATTCCATCAGTTCCATTTAACGCTTCCACATCCATGATGGGTGGGCCGGTTTCATTTCAGGGTTTTCCTTTTGGAAGTGGTCATATACCACATTCCAACCCGACGATAGGATCTATGCATTTTTCTTCTATAGGACAGGGCAGAAATCCCTTTCAAGGTTGGACTAACCCTACAGTCAGTGGCATAGGAACTGGGAATCCATTTTTTGGCCAACAAGGGAATAGGTCGTACTCCACAGTTAGTTTGTTTTGATGTATTCCTCCCTTAGCTTCTGCTTGGAATCCTTGTCTGGGGTTGTCAACTCCTTATAATCCTTTAGGAGGGAGCTTTGTTGGTTATGGAGGTTTTTCGGCCAGAGTTGGTCAAACTCCAAGTTTTGCTAGATCACAAGGTTTGCCTTTTGGTTTAGCTAGTTCTGCTGGTTACTTCGGGCAGCCTGGTGCCTTTCAAAATCCAAGCCAATCTTTTTAGAACTTTGGGAACCACGCCCAGTTTAGGTGGAATTCCCAAGGTCCTCCTAGACTTCCTTTTCTAGAAACGTTGAATTTACCAGATCTCACGAAATTAACAAACGATCCAATCAAATACAATCCGGCCTGGCCTCCGATCCCAACCAAACTCCCTTCAGACATTCCAAAGTTTGAGGAGAAGGGTGGTGAAGACCCAGGCAACCATGTAACCACATTCCATTTGTGGTGCTCATCAAACTCCCTCATCGATGATTCGGTTAGGTTGAAACTTTTTCAACGCACCTTAATTGGCAATGCGGCCAAGTGGTATATAGAGTTGCCAGGGGGAAGATTTACATCTTTCACCAATTTGGCTAACATTTTCCTAAATCATTTCCATTTGTTCGTCTGTTATGATGCCGAAACTGAACTTCTAGCCAATTTTTGTCAGGATACAGTGACTCACATTTTTGATCATATTCAAGAATGGAGACGGAGAAAGAGGCTCATTAAAGCTGAAATTCCTCCTGAATACCGTCTTGAATGGTTTTTGAAATCTTTACAACCTGAGATCTCTAAGGATGTCTTTATGTCCGGAGTTTATTCTAAGGAGCAAGCTAGTTTTAGGGCCCAACAGTTAGAATTGATTTACTCTCAGTCTAGGATTCTACAAAAAATCTTGCTTGATGCTCCTGGGACAAAGGTTGATATAGCCAAGTCGAAGCCAGGTCCCCATGTAGATGGTATTGTTGGATCCATAGACACTAATGCGGTGAACCTATTGAGCCAATTGTAGCAGTTGTCTTTACAGACTGCTCCTAGCAATCAGGTCTCATCGTCTAACCCTTCATCTTCTCAACCCTCTTCTGTTAATGCCATCCAATCTTCCAACCCCAATGGAAATCAAAATTCCAATGGGAAAAAGAAAGGTCGAGGTAAGAAAAGAGTCAAGATGGGAATATTGACGCAAATAAACCTGGCAATAATGTTGGTGGTGGTGGAAATGGGTCTAGAAAGAAAGTCAAGTTTCCATGCAAGCTATGCCGTGCAGACCATTTAACTCATCTCTGCCCAAAAATTCAAGATGCTCAGTGCTTGTTAAGGTAACAAGGGACTTATAGCTCTCAAGCTGTGTTAACCAACCCTTTTCCCTAAGGGCAGCAGATGCTTTTTGGCGTGAATTCAAATCCTGGTACCTATGCAGGGGTCAACCAGGAAGGGGATAAATCATCAAATGTTTTCATGATGGGTTCTAATGTTAATGTGGCTACTTAGCTGCATGATTATGGTGAAGGTGAAACATCCAAGGATAAATCAGTTCCTGAAACTATCAACCCACTTCATATTGAGCGACCCTCTATCGAGACTATACCTCGGATACCGAAAGGTTTCGCTAAATGCACGACTATCAACCCTGATGTTAGGGCAACCCAAAATTACTCCATTGTTGAGGATCTGGCTCAGAGTCCATGTGCTATGTCTGCTTTAGAGGTTCTCCAATCATGTCTTACTCAAAGAAATGCCTTGCTTTTGGTAATGGGGGCAGTGGATCCAAAGAATTCTCTAGCTCTCACTTTTGATATGCATAATGTCAAAAAGAGACTTTCTCATCATATGGCTTTCCATATAAAGTCTGCTTACCGGAAAACTAATATTTTTCAGATGGTTATAGATGAGGGAGCTTCGACATGCGTCATGTCTATGTCATGCTGGAAGGCCATTGGATTGCCTTCGGTTGTTCCTTCACCTACCCTCTTGACAACGTTTGATGGTCATTCTCATAGGCCATACAGGATTATCCCGACCTTTCCTATATGTGTTGGAGGAAAGGTCGTTAATATTAAAGTAGAAGTCATTAATACTAACCTAGACTACAATCTCCTCTTAGGAAGGAATTGGATATACGAAATGGATGTCATTTTTTCAACTCTGTTTCGTGTCATTTGCTTTCCTCGTGAGGGGAAATTTGTTAAGGTTGATCAATTGGATTATTCTCCAGTCGATCCTTGGGAAACTTTAGACTCTACTATTCCCTTAGTGGATAACCCCTGTTTGCGTACTAAGAATCTAGAAGTAGGGATGTACTCTTCATTGATGGGTACTTCTGATCTTCCCCCTCGTATAGCTATAATAGATACAATTTCATCCTCTAAAGAGTCTTTACGAAAAGAGTTTGTTCAAACTCACTATTTTTCGGATCCTGGGACCTTACCTTCTTCCGCGACCACATCAGATGAAGGGAAGGTGGGTGGAATAAAATCTCCTATGTCTGTAGCAGAGCTTGGATACGAATTTATCAATAACTCTATAGATGACCATCTCGCTCCTTGTTTGGAAAAAGAGTTAGATGGTGATGTGGCTCATTCTCAGACCCTTGATTCCACTTCTGCTTTGGATTGCTTGGATATTTTTTTTTTTCCATCTGATGAAGCAATATTCGAATCCATGCCAACTATAGATCAACCATTGGAAGATTTACATCATCGTCTATATTTCTGTCCTCCTTTACATGAAGTCGAATCTAGGTCCTCCAATTTGCCTACTAGCGATGTTTGTACAGTTCCTTTGGCTCCAACACAATTTTCTGCTGAAGGTAATATATTGATTGGTTCGATGACTGTACCTATAAACATCTCTAGGAGCAAGCTAGCAGAGCCCCCTGATGGGCTCTACCTCAAGAAGTACTTTGCTTAAGTAGTAGCTAGGCAAAAACTTCTTTGTACATTTTGTAGATATCTCATCATGAGTTTTTGGTATCAACACTTTTTGGTCTGCTGTGGTAGGTGTTGATGGATGACTTGGTCTATTTTGGATTCACCGATGGTGCTCGTCGGCACACTCAGAACCTCGCTTCTGCAGCTTGGGTAATCTACTATCCAACTGGTCAATTGATGGTGTCAAGGGGAGTATGCATTGGTCCTGCGTCAAATAATATGGTTGAGTATATTGTCGTCATTAATTTAATATCCAAAGCTATTTCTTATGGAATCGATTCATTGGTAGTTCACAACTGATAGTGTCACAATTGAATAACATTTATCAAGTAAGAGATCCATGTTTATATAGCCAGTATTTAAGGGTGAGGTTGTTGCAAAAATCATTTATTTACATTAATTATTTGCACATTCCAAGATCTCATAATTGGCTAGCAGATTCTATTGATAATCAAGCTTTAGACTGGCACATCATTCATTCATCACAATAAAATCAAGCGTCAAAATGTCATATATATATATATACATACATATATAATATATATATATATATATATATATATATATATATATATATATATATATATATATATATATATATATATATATATATATATATATATATATATATCTCGAGTGTACATAAGTGTGTCCAAAATAATATACAAAAATTGGGACTCAAATGCCCATAATCATGTCCAATACATCTAATGCCCTGGCTCAGGATGAGTGGCTAAGTATGCAAATACTGCTTTGACCACACGCCTAAGAGTGTGAACCCAGTCTCGTGGCATGCCAACCACATGACACTGTGCCGCTGAACTGTGTGTAGGAGTCACTCTGTGTCCGCAGCCACCTCTTTGGCGCCTCGGCTGCAACGTCCATGTCGTGGGAACCCATTTGGTTGTACCTGACCAATATATGGAACATGATCATCATATTAGTCATTTGAATCCTATCAAAAATATTTTTTCAAATTCATTTTTATATTTCGAAAAATCATAAAAATCATAAAATCAAAAACATTTGTTACCTATATTGCCCCATGCCGCATCTGGTGGTAAATCTAGATCAGGATCTCATCGGAAGTCAAAATCGGCATAAGGGTAATCATCCACTGCAATGATTTGTTGCTCCCACTATGAGAAGAAGTCATTGTTGAAAGAAGTCTGTGGAACATCCCCACCTCCTAGTCGTTTTATCAGGTCAGCCCACCTACCCATCTGTGGATCTCGTGGGGTGTTGATCGAAATTGATACTCTAAGACAAAGTGCTGGGACCCTCTCAAAGAAGAAAGAGCACAAAATAGATCCATATATGAAGTTTTTGGTTGTAGATTTTAACCTCGTACATAAATTACCCGCATATGAATTCTAAAACACATAAAATAAACAATGCGAGAGCATAACACAGAAAACACATATACACAGAGATTTTCCCCTGGATCCCAAAACCGAGACTACCAGCTTGATTTTTCATTATTTCCTTTCAATGTTATAATACATATTTATACATGCTGAAGCATCCAATATCATGGATGGAAAACCATCACATCAAATACCATGGACTGAAAACCATCACATCCAAAAGCATGTGCAAAAATCATGCACAAAACCATAGGTGGGTCCACCCATCCTAACATAGGGTCCAAAACCAAAATTTTTTGGGGTGTTGCCTCGGACCCCGTAAAGTGGGGTTACGGGTATGCCTCAAACCCCTTGTGAACCCCCTCCCCCCCCGCTACACAATCGGCGCAACGAATGGGGGCTCTGCCCCGCCACTAACCCCTCGGTTAACTATGTGGGCTAGTCATGGAAAGAATATAACACAACCCAACATTCTCCCACTTGTTTTTTTCTTTCCACAAGGGGTTTGTCACGTGGAATGAGTCGATATTGCGGACAAGATAGACCTTCCTAGAATCTAATGAAGACGTAATGGCAAACAAACCAACCAGACACTATCTTTCTCTAAATGTGCTTTATAAGTAATGGGAAACAAGTGTGTTTTAATGCCTACCTCATGTCCAATGCAAGTTTGGAGATGCCTTCGCTCCTTTGATCCAAGTAAGTTCCTTTGTTGCAAACCTGAAAGCACAAACAAGGCAAATGATTAAATAGCAGCTGAATATCCAATATTATAAAATATATTTAACATGAAAGTCAAGGAGTCCATGAAACAAATAACATGAGATACTTGTTGAGAAAAATGAGCTTGATTGTATTAATTCAAAAGAGAAGAACCTTACAACCTTTGCCTTGAAGCTGTACAAGCTCCTCCCAGGGTCCAAGAAGAAGTCTCCTCTACTTTGACAAGCTTCACTCACTCCCTAATGAAGCCAAAAAGGTATGTGATCTCTCCTCTTAAGCTTCAAATAGGAAGTCTTGATTTCACTAGCATTTACCCTCAAAAGTTCAGCTTCTAACCTCCCTGGCCACTGACCCAATGCCTCAATTTATAGTGCAATGGAGATCAGTTACCAGTTCCTCCTTCAAATGGATAGAGTCCTCCTTCAAAGGGATAGCTCCTCTCAACAAGGGATTAGTTCCTCCTATTATGGGATGCATGAACCACTTGGAGCGAACAATCCACGTAACAAATGCTTCTAGAAAACTCTAGAATTAACCCAAGATGCATTTTTTAAGATAAAGATTGCGCCTTTTGACTTTTACAGGGGTACGCACCCTCCCCTTTACATACAGAACGTATAAGTACGCAGATAACTTGAAGAAAAGGTGCGGGCCCGCAGGAAAAAGTAAGAGAAAGTGCGGAACCAGAGTTACATTGCTTTTTTGATGTCTTTCTCTCATTTCTAAAGCTTGTTTTGAAGAGCTAAGGTTTAAGACTTGCTTAGGAGGCTAGTATAGGTGGTGATAGACCTACACCGACTGCAAATAATCAAGGTGACGATATTTTTGTGTAACAGATTGCCCCCTAAAGTGCGAAGTCTGTAGTATATCAGGATTTTTCATTTATCATATAGGAAGAGTGAAGTGCTTTATCATTTCGAGGATTATCTTGCGGAGAGCCCAGTTGGAACCTGTAAAAACATTCAAATGCAATATATA
>APFE031283961.1:2030-24764 GCA_000404065.3 Pinus taeda | reverse complement strand
TATGACACTTTATGGGTATCAGCCACCATCCATCACATCATATTTAAGAGAAAATTCTAAGGTTCAAGCAGTGGAACATCACATCGAACATCACCAACAAGTCCTCCAACTCTTAAAGGATAACCTCGTGTTGGCACAGAATAGAATGAAACAATAGGCAGATCAACATCGCAGCGAAAGAAGTTTTGTTGTAGGTGATTGGGTATTTCTACGGCTACAACATATAAGCAAATGTCCCTCAAGCAAGCTAAGAAGGATAATAAATTATCACCAAAGTATTATGGTCCGTACAAGGTGTTGCAAAAGATTGGTACTATGGCATACAAATTAGAGCTTCCTGCAGCTTCTTGATTGCACCCAATTTTCCATGTTTCATGTTTAAAGAAGGTTATAGGCGATAAGCTACCAGTTCAAACAATATTGCCAGAACTTGACGAGGAAGGAAAAATTATATTGGAAGCAGAAGGAGTCACAGAAACAAGAACTCGACAGCTATGAAATCGATCAATTTCAGAGTATCTTATCAAGTGGAAGAACTTATCTGCTAAATATTCCATATGGGAGGATGAGAATTTTATACAGAAGCATCCAGAACTACTCAAGCGTTGAGGAAAGCAATTTTTTTGAAGGAGAGGGGTATGTTGGGTCCCCATAATACTAGTGATTACCCCATTACTATTGTAGTTGTACCCCTTATTAATATTGTTATGCCCCTATTGTGCCCATATTGTTACTATCATGCCCCATAGAAGCCCACTATTGTTATTATTGTGCCCTTACATTATTATTGTTATGTAGGCTCTGATTATGTTATGGCCCCTTAGACTCCTATATATAGAAAGGAGGTCTTTTGATTTGTATCATCCAAGAATTGTTCATTTATGTAATGTAAAGGAGGTTTCCCCCTCGAAGAGGCTGAATTCTAAGGCGTTGATCTATCTTTTCTATCTTTTCTTGAGTTGGTTTCATAGCACTAACTAGTCAAATGTAAAAGAGGAGCAAAAACTCAAATCCATTTATGATCTAACAATAAGGAACTACCTTTTTCAAGATTAAGGTTTGATATCAATTATTGTATCATTTTACGGTTGATTGCCAAGCACTTTGAGACCGATATCCATTGGTGGAGTCACAAATGGAAGGTATGAAAATATTCATTGTTTCCAAATCTAAACAACAATGTATAGGTGAATATATTCATTTTTTCCAAATCTAAACAAAAATGTATAGGTGAATATATTCATTGTTTCCAAATCTAAAGAACAATGTATAGGTGAGTATAAATGATTTACTTAAAAATCATATTATCATAAGTGAATATAAACAATTTATTTTAAGAACATGTTAAAATACATAGTCCTACCCAGCTCCTGGTATACGCACAAACAAAGGTTCTGGAGGAAGAGGTAGGTAGCTTTTCTGCATGTCTTATATGATTTATGAATAATAAACGCAGAAGGTTCTTTAAAAAATCACTAAAGGAGCAATTTTTGGATTATTCGCTTACAACTCTTGCAAATCAGCCTTGTGTAAAGTGTGAGAGGATATGCAACTTGCACAATGTTAATGATTGGTGTGGTCAAAGAACCAAAGGACACAGTCACAATTCCATCATCTCCAATGATATTCAAATTGTATTTCCCCCCATTGCTGTCCGTCACCATTGTGTTGGAATGGTTGTTAAAGTCCTGGAAATTGTCAATGTGTAGAGCATAGAAATGCAATGGGCCGGAAACAATTATTTCTTCTCCTTGGCTGTCAAATTGGTGAATATTTTCTTTGGGAGAGAAGAAAATGCAGTATAATATTTTGCAAAGAGTGTAATACCTTACTCTGTGTTGTTTACTTCTGCTTGTAGAACTATAAGCAGTTTATTGGATTCCAAGACACTCATGAAAGTATTGAACGATCCAACTAATGCTAGAAAAGTTGTCATATTGGCAAAGTGTTGGGTCCCTATAATACTAGTGATTACCCCATTACTATGGTAGTTGTACCCCTTATTAATATTGTTGTGCCCCTATTGCCCCCATATTGTTATTACTGTGCCCCTATTGCCCCATATTGTTATTACTGTGCCCCATAGAATCCCTCTATTGTTATTTTTGTGGCTTTGTATTATTATTGTTAGGTCGGCTAGGTTATATTGTGACTCCTTCGACTCCTATATATAGAAAGGAGGTTTTGTCATTTGTATCATCCAAGAATTGTTCATTTATGTAATGTAAAGGAGGTTGCCCCCTAGAAGAGGCTGAAGTCTAAGGCGTTGATCTATCTTTTCTATCTTTTCTTGAGCTGGTTTCATAACATTTGGTATCGGAGCCAAGTTTTAGGGTTTCGCTGCTCCAAATAGGTCATCGTGGAATTTTTGCTATAACTTTTTTTCTGCCATGTTTCAGAAGTCAGAAAACAAACCCATTTGAGAAGACATCACGCTGCAGCTCGGGTCCGAATTTCAGAGCTTTTTGCATTATATTTGCGGAGATATGATCTGAGGAAGTTGGTATTTTTGTAGACTCCTGAATTACATTCCAAACATGTGACTTGGGGAAAATCGTCATATCTTTCTTTATAAGCATCGGATTGAAATTTCGCAAAATGGTACAGAAAGAAGATAGATTTTAGTTTCTTCTAGATGTTTTTCAGAGCCATAGGTCGAAATAGTGACACGTGGAACTTCATACAAGTTCGCTCTTCTGAAAAGGTCTATAATCAGGTCACTGTGGGAGATTTGGCATAACTCTTCATTGGAGAATCCAATTGGGGTCAGACTGGTGGCATTGGAAAGAGGACATAGAGGGCTACTTCAGGGCACAATTTTAGAACTGGATGTTCTGAAAGTAAAGAGATACATTAGACGCAATATTGAGCTCCTACAAAGAAAAAAAAGGTGTGTAGATTTTTTTAAATTTTTTCTTAAGATTGGTTTGAAAATTTATTTTGAAGGAATTCAAAGGGCTAGTAGAGCATTATTATTGGTAAATGATGCCCTGAGGAAAGAAAATGCAAACACCTAGTAAGGAACCTGAAAGCTCTAGCATGACTCATGAAGAAGAGGAAGAAATGCTACATGATATATCAAAATTACAAGACCAAGTGCAAAAAAAGTCAGCCTCACAAAAGCTAATAGAAGCTAAGATAAATGGCATGAAATTTAAGATAAAGGGCGTGGAAGCTAAGATGGAAAATTGGAAGATAGATTTGAAGACAGACATAGATGATTTGAAGACATATTTGAAGACAGACATGGACGATTTGATGACAGATTTGAAGACGGACATGGACGATTTGAAGACAGATTTGAAGACAGACATGGACGAATTGAAGATAAATATGAATAAGTTGCTACAAGAAATGGACACTAAGGGTGAAAGGGTAGTAAAGCAAACTCATGATGAGAACAAAAGAAATGTTAATCATGATTCCATAGACTCTAATGTGGGATCGAAGACCCATCATGTTCCAAAAATCGATATGAGGAAGTTTGATGGCAACGATCCCGCAACATGGATATTACAGATGGAGAAATTTTTCGATCTCAATAATGTGCAAAACACACAAAAGGTATGTATGGAAACTTTATATTTGGAACCAAATCAATTTGTATGGTATCAATGGCTTTGCTCTCGTAAACCATTTATCACCTGGGCAATTTTTACAGAAGAATTGATGGCACATTATGAGGATACAAAAAGCAACACTTTTTTTAGCCAATTGATAAGTCTCAAACAAAAGGGTTCAATAATGGAGCACATTGAGGAGTTCCAAAAAATTGAACATAAGGGTAAAAAATATTCTAGAGGAGCATAGGATTGATGTGTTCATAGGGTCCTTAAAGGATAATATCCAACATGATGTTCGCCTTTGGGAACCTGATTCATTAGAGAAGGCATTCAGGTTAGCAAGAAAAATGGAAAGCAAAATTATGGCAACCAAGAAGCATACCATTCACAACTATAGAGATGGAAGTGTTGTCCCTAGCCTTCCACAACCTATAAGGTTGACACCACAACAATTGGAAGAAAAAAGAGCAAAAGGGCTTTGTTTCAGTTGTGATAGTAAATACACTAAAGGTCATAAGTGTGCTGAGAAGAAATTATTCTACATAGATTGTGAAGAGGAAGAAGAAAAGGAGCAAGAAAGGTCAAAGAAGAGGATAACTCCAGGAACAAAGCCTAGATGAAGAACAAATTAATCCGACGATATCTTGTAATGCATTGGCGGGAATTACCACTCCTCAAACCATCAAGATAGAAGGACAAATCAAGAAGAAAAAGGTAATAGTGTTGATTGATTCAGGAAGTACCCACAATTTTATTCATTGTAAGGTAGCAAAATAATTGAATTGCTTCCTATATCTAGCACTAGAGTGTCAAGTGATGATTACTAATGGAGGAACAATAATTGCTCTGGAAATGGCCATAATATCAAGCTATCCATGGGAGAATATGTATTGACTAGCCAATGCTTTCCATTCCAATGGGAGGTGCTGATGTTGTACTAGGAGTCCAATGGCTACAATCCTTGGGTACAATAGCTTTTAATTTTCAAGAACTTTTCATCAAATTTCTACGGAAGGAAAGGAAGTTGAATTAAGGGGTATTGCAGGGAAACCAGGAAAGATAATCAGCTCTAATGGTATGACAAAGCTTCTAAAAAAGGAACAAAGAGGTGTAATTGCACAATTATGTTCGCTAGATGTTTTCACATCGGAATCATCTATTTCTCCAGATCTCCAAAAAGTCCTGGACAATCATTCCAAGGTATTTGAGAGTCCCAAAGGTCTCCCACCTATGCGTGATTCATGATCATACTTATTCAATCTGATTCCCAGGAAGTGTTCCTCCCAAACATTCAGGCCGTACAGATATCCCTATGTCCAAAAGAGTGAAATTGTACGTTATGGTTGCAGAACTGCTAGAGGCTGGTATAATTTCAACCAATCAAAGTTCTTTCTTGCTACAGTAGTTTTTTTGCACCAAGAGGATGGATCATGGCGCATGTGTCGGATTTATTAGGGACTCACAAGCTCACTATAAAGATAAGTTCCCCATTCCTGTCATTTGATGAATTACTCGATGAATTGCATGGATCCAATTTACTTCACCAAGTTGGATCTTCGTTCAGGATATCATCAAATCAGAATGAAGACTGAAGACATTCCGAAACAGCATTTAGAACTCATGAGGGTCATTATGAATTTTTGGTCATGCCTTTTGGCCTTACCAATGCACCTTCAACATTTCAAGGTTTGATGAATTCAATTTTCAAACCATTCCTTAGAAAATTTGTGTTAGTATTTTTTGATGATATACTAATCTACAGCAACTCTTGGAAGGATCATGTTGAACATGTTGACAGGGAACTATTGGAGGAAAAACAATTATATGAAAAAAGATCCAAATGTTTCTTTGGAGTACAAGAGGTGGAATATCTGGGTCAAATTGTATCTCATGAAGGAGTTAAGGTAGACCCTCGCAAAATTAAAGCCATTAAGGAATGGAGAATCCCCACATCCATAAAGAATCTACGAGGATTTCTCGGGTTGACAGGGTATTATCGCAAGTTTGTTAAGAATTATGGGAGAATAGCAGCACCTCTAACAACACTATTGAGAAGAAAGATGCATTTTCATGGACCCCGGAAGCAACAAAGGCCTTTGAACATCTTAAAGAGGCAATGTGCCAAGCACCTGTCTTAGCTACACCAGACTTCACAAAAACCTTTATTGTGGAATGTGATGCTTCAGGAAATGGAATTGATGCTATTTTAATGCAAGATGAAAGACGCATTGCTTTTGAAAGTTGTCCAATCAAGGGAAAGTTTATACACAAATATATTTATGAGAACGAAATGTTGGCAATACTCCATGCACTTAAGAAATCGTGACCCTACCTAATGGGAAGACACTTCAAGGTAAAAACATATCATGATAGCCTTAAATATTTTTTAGAACAAAGATTATCCTCTGAAGAGCAACAAAAGTGGGTCACAGAGATGTTGGGTTATGACTTTGAAATCATCTACAAAAAAGGGAAGCAAAATGTAGTGGCAGATGAACTCTCAGGAAAGGATGAGGATGTGGAAGCATTGTTGTGCGCCATTTCTATTATCCAACCAGATTGGATAAATGAAGCAAGGGAGGAATGGAAGAATGACGAAGAAGTGTGGGCATTTATTCGAAAGTTGCATCAAGATTCCAGTACGTCAGATACATTTAGCTGGAAAAATGATTCATTATGGTACAAAGATCGGTTATACCTCTGTAAGAATTCCCAGCTAAAACAAAATATTCTTATGGAATTGCACACTTCTTCCTTAGGAGGGCACTCGGGATTTTTAAAAACTTACCACAAGGTTAAGAAGGAATTTTTTTGGGAGGGCCTTAAATTATATATTCAAAAGTCTGTGGTGGAATGTTTGGTTTGCCAGCAAAATAAAGTTGAAACAATTAAGACATCGGGTCTATTACAACCTTTATCGATTCCAAGCCAACGTTGGGACGAGGTTTCAATGGATTTTATCATAGGTTTACCCAAGTATGAGGGAAAGAGTGTCATCATGGTGGTAGTTGACAGAATTACCAAGTATGCACACTTTTGTGCATTATCACATCCATTTAAAGCTAGTAAAGTTCTACTGCATTTATGGAAACAATTCAAAAGCTACATGGAAACCCAAAGATTATTGTAAGTGACAGAGATCCCATTTTCACTGAAATTTTTGGATAGAATTATTTTCTTGTCTTGGTACTCAGTTAGCTCATAACTCATCTTATCATCCTCAATCTGATGGGCAAACTGAGATAGTAAACAAATGTTTGGAAAGATATCTTGCTTTGTATCTGATAAACAGGACACAATGGTCAAATGGTTGCCTCTGGCTGAATGGTGGTATAACACTTCCTTCCATACAACAACAAAAATGACCCCATTTATGGCACTTTA
The DNA here is from genome assembly GCA_000404065.3 of Pinus taeda. Taxonomy (NCBI): domain Eukaryota; kingdom Viridiplantae; phylum Streptophyta; class Pinopsida; order Pinales; family Pinaceae; genus Pinus; species Pinus taeda. Next base: position 17,817 of record APFE031283961.1, on the reverse strand, counting down.
TGGGTATTAACCACCATCCATCACATCATATTTAAGAGAAAATTCCAAGGTTCAGGCAGTGGAACATCACATTGAACATCAACAACAAGTCCTCCAACTCTTAAAGGATAACCTCTTGTTGGCACAGAATAGAATGAAACAATAGGCAGATCAACATCACAGGGAAAGAAGTTTTGATGTAGGTGATTGGGTATTCCTACGGCTACAACCATATAAGAAAATGTCCCTCAATCAAGCTAAGAAGGATAATAAATTATCACCAAAGTATTATGGTCCATACAAGGTGTTGCAAAAGATTGGTACTATGGCATACAAATTGGAGCTTCCTGCAGCTTCTCGATTGCACCCAGTTTTCCATGTTTCATGTTTAAAGAAGGTTATAGGTGACAAGCTCCTTGTTCAAACAATATTGCCAGAACTTGATGAGGAAGGAAAAATTATATTGGAACCAAAAGCAGTCATAGAAACAAGAACTCGACAGCTACGAAATCGATCAATTTCAGAGTATCTCATCAAGCGGAAGAACTTATATGCTGAAGACTCCACATGGGAGGATGATAATTCTATACAGAAGGATCCAGAACTACTCAAGCATTGAGGACAACACTTTTTGAAAGAGAGGGACATGTTAGGTCCCTATAATACTAGTGATTACCCCATTACTATTGTAGTTGTTCCCTTATTAATATTGTTGTGCCCCTATTGTCCCCATATTGTTAGTACTGTACCCCATAGAATCCCTCTATTATTATTTTTGTGCCTTTATATTGTTATTGTTAGGTCGGCTTGGTTATATTGTGACTCCTTAGACTTCTATATATAGAAAGGAGGTTTTGTCATTTGAATCATCCAAGAATTGTTCGTTTATGTAATGTAAAGGAGGTTTCCCCCTCGAAGAGGCTGAATTCAAAGGTGTTAATCTATCTTTTCTATCTTTTCATGAGCTGGTTTCATAACAGAGACAACAACCAAATGCCTAATTGTGTCTTGTATCGTAACACTATCTCAATATGAGAAGGTATCTCAGTCCCAACAATATACGAAATTTTCTGCCAAACAGATCCCACTCAGTGTTAACAAAATGTGTTCTTGTCATATCCAAAACCTGCTCAAACAAATATCCAAAGAGCTTCTTCAACTTGCGTCACAGCTAGCCATGCTAGCAACATCGTACTCAACCTCGGTTTTTCTTAGAGCTACAAACTTCTCATAAAAAATATCATGGTAAATATCATATTGAGGTAGCACCCAGCTGGACTCATATCATTAATAATGATCCAAACAATATCAATATATCCATATAATCACATATCATAGGAAGAATATCTCTGACAAAAAATTTGATCCTCCCATGCAAATATCTTAAAGGATGTCCTACAATAGCTCACTATGTATGAGGTATATCAATCATGAATTGACTCAAATTCTATGCAAAACACACACACACACACACATATACATGGATGAGTGTTTACATCAATGCTTCAATCACATATCAGTTTCCAAGCTAGGTTCAAAAATATCTCTACATAACCTCTTGAAATTCAATTGAAGTTTCCTAGGATTCATATTTCTTCTTTCTTTAACAACTTCACTATATATATTTTCTTTTCCAAACTTTAGAAAGTGATTCATCATCCCATGAATCATTATTTCGAGCTTTAGAATCCAACTCCCTCTTACTTTGATCATCAAAGGCTCATTACCTGTCAAGAATAGACCATTAGTATATAAAACCAAAATCAAAGTTGTACCTTGGACCCATTTTGAAGTAGAGGTTTTGATGGGCACGTCAACCTGTCTTCACTAGATGACTGTCAATAGGAACATATCAGGTGCATGGAGCTTGCTTCATTCAACACTTTCTACAAACATAAACAATTACCAAAATAATATGCTCAGCCTTTCATAGATTAATATTGTGCAATAAAATCCACTAAGTCAACTTATCAAAGTTTAGATGCCATATCAAAATTATCAATATCACTGTAAGAAAATCTTTGGAGTAGGTGGCAGGTTGAGCTCACATCCAGATATCAAGTTATAACTTCATCTATTCTCATGCCAACAATTGTCATTTATCAATCAATATCAAGCCAAACTTCATCAAGTCATCCTCATGAATCATTTATGTCACTAGATGCAAATGCATGTACCAAGGATAAGTCATGCAGGTTCCATCCATTTGTGAGATTTCTTCATACCGAATCACAATTGTTCATACTTTAACAATGTTCCAAATTCAATGAAGGCAATACAAAATCATTATTGAATACTAATAATAGTCACAGAGGTCATTATGCTCATACAACACTGTCATCAAGAAAACTTGTTAGATATCAAGTCAAAACCCTAATTTATTATCACAGTGAGTTCAATCAATCCATAACCCAAAAACATATGAAGCATCATGTCAATGTTCTAAAGCATATTTATGAACTATAAAAATATCATGTCATTTCTCATCTATATTAATCATCTAGATCTTGTCAAATCCTTACAATCAAATTTCATATACTAGCTTCATGATAAAAAAGAAAATAATATATGAATATGCATATTTAGGTCACCTACAAATGCAATTTTAGTCAATGCATTCACATTATCTCAAGTAAGGAAAATATTCAAACTTCTCTGCTTATAGGACATTCTATTGTCTACTCCATGTCTATAAGATTTCCATCCTTCAAGTGTACTTCTTATTTAATGTATAATGCTTCACTTTTGTGACCTATAGGCATAACTGCACCCAGAGGCCTTCTTTCATGCATTTGAGAGGCTACAATCGCACCCTTAAGCTTGCTTTCATGCAGTTGAGGCTTAGAGTAAGGAAAAACCTCTCTTCGCAGACTGGAACTTTGTTGTAGACCAATAATGTCAGATATCTATTCATTCCCATTAATCATACTTCAACAACAAAGAATCTTCTATACATATAATGTAAGTGTAGGGATATTTATGGAGAGTTTCTCCCTCTTAATGAGCAACCCCTTCAACCATAAGTCATCAACCTATCTATAATACTTTCATGCATCAATAGAACAGTTAGATCATAGAGTCAAGTTATGTCATGTAATAAAACATATATCCATCATGGTCATAACATGTCAACATTATCTACATCATCATCACACCAAAATTTCATCAAGGGTTAGAGTCATATGATTAGGGAAGCTGAAAAGTGTATTATCATACTTAAAGGATTATGATCACTTCATCACTTCTTTATCATTAACCATCAAGTCAGGGCATCCAATTTTACCACAGATCATAATTACCAACCTAAACCAAGGTCAATAAGAAGATCATGAATATCAATCTTATTATTACACTTATATCATCAATGTTGTCATGCTTATCACAAATATTATCAATAGTATCAAGCTACCATATATAAGAATCAATGCGCCAGCCTTCTTTATCGGATCAGGAAATCCATCATGTCTAAAATTAAATATTCTTACCAAATATCAAGAGCACCAATATATCAAAAATCAATATCTCTATGTAGTTTTACCATGACTTAATAGAATGTAAGATACTTTTCCAATACTAAGTGCATCATGAATCATGAATCAAACTTACTTTCATATGCATGCATGAGCCATTTGTGAAGGTGACATTTCCATCATACCTTAGGCATACCTTGCCATTCAATATTGTAATTGAAACATAACATTGAAACAATATACCATGCATACCTTGTAGTATTCAAATACATGTGCACCTTCATATTTTTCATAGGCAGTTGTAACACTTTGTCACCTTTTCATCAAGTGCCTTTTTACCTTTCCAACACTAGTTCTTATCTTCCTGCACTAGCCATGATCCTCAAGAAGGATCCACTTATCACAACTCATTAAGAGGTTAGAAGCATCCAAATACTCAAATATATATGTAGGATGCATAAGTAATAATAATAATAATAAATTATATCAATAAGTCTAAACAAAAGTAAAGACATAAAGGAGCACCATAAATTGCAAAGTACTTATCTTCAATGAGAGGTGATCATCTCCCTCTTGAACCAGCCTTAAAGGGCCATCACTTTCCATTATCTATATGACAATGATTCTTTTAATATTTCAACCAAATTCATCATCAACCAGGGCTAATAGAGACTATCCTCTCTGGGGCTTCATCAAATCTGTCACTAATTCTTTGAACATCTTCACATTGATCATGCTAGTGTTTCTGGATCAAATATTTCCATAAACTAGGGTTTCTTCCAAACCCTAACCTCATAATATCCATCAGACCTTAATAACAATATTGCCTATGGTTTCCTTCAAACCTTGGTATTCTTTTAGGTCTCCTCCAACTTCTCTTTCTTCCATCAATGATGTCATCATAGGAGTGATCTCCATAAATTTTCTTCAACCCAACTCTGATACCATGTCAGAATCTTAAATTATATGATCACACAAAGATTTATTAAATAAAAACTATATATTTTAAAAGTTAATATGGTTTCCTACATTTTATTTTCTTATATCATATTCAAATTCATTTTAAAAATACTGTGATTTATACTTCTAAATCAATAAATTGTTATTTTTTCATATTTACATTGTTAAAAAACTTGTAATGATAGATCATCATTAAGTTGCACTCCCTCATTACTAAATATTTACCGAACATATTCCATTCCCTTTATTATTTACCAAAAACTAATCTTATTGATAGCATTAAGACAAATTTTCATAATTACAATATATAAAATGTTTTTAACTATATCTAATACAATTACTTTATTTATTTATATATATATGACAAAATAGAAGCTTTTATGTAAACGGCTCTGCAGGTAGCGAACTCTAGCTCAAACAGGAAAGGTGCTGCTGAGAAATATATTTCAGCCACACGTTCCCGAGTAAAGCCGAGCTCCGACAAACCCGATGAATTCCACCACCTTTGAACCATGCAAAAATATATTGCTAGCTTTCCGTAAGGAGGATAGACTTAATATGAATGAAATGCAAATGTGGAGTAAGTAGCACCTCAGAATATCTTGAAGCTCTTGTATGTGTAAAGATTGAACATGAGTAAGTTTGGCATCCTGGTAGAGGGAGTTAAGGAGGGAAGTAAATATTAATGGAGATTTTATAGAGATAAAAACCATCTTAGACATTGCTGTTGCTTAATTATCTATTTCTTAGAGTTTTTTTTGGTTACAGAAAGGAGTTGAAACAGTATATTTATTTTTTCATAACATGATATAGAAAGTTAAAATTACAGAGAGGTTTTATCGATCTTACATAAAAAAATTACAGAGAGGTTTTTATCAATCTAATTATGTTAGTAGTCAGTAGGGCTTGTGAAGTATGTTTTATTTTTCTGTTTGGTTAAAAGCTAGTGACTTAAGTAAATAGGTTAACCCAAGATTTAGAAGCATTTAGCAATAATGAAAGCTTGGCCTAGCTAGTTATTCGAGGCGGCATAATTTTCCTCGAATAAAAGTGATGACTCAGCCTCCATTTACTGATAGCATCTAGATATAACTATCTTCACTGCTAATAATAATATTTCCACAATAAAAAAACATAAACAAGAATTAACAATATTATATAGTAATAGTAATAATACATGCAAGTGTGCCCAGTATTCTGTCATATGCCAAGAAGTAGAATTCTTCACCCAAAGAGCCATCTTTCAACTGATTTTGAAGAATCCAATCAAGTTGGTCAGGAAACTGAGGCTTCTCAGAGCCATCAACTGTCGGAATCCTCTGCAAACATAATATGCAGAGGGATTAGTTTTCCCATACCCCATAGATCTAAACATATTCTTAATGTTAGATATTAATGTCTCGATACGCTTCTCTTCTGATGGTGCAACCTATAATTATTTCACATCGTCAATTATAACAATGGAAGCAGAGCTGCTACAGTAGTGGCGGGCATTAATCAATGGACAGCCACTCACATTACTGACCTTGTAAGATTCCGATCATTTCTCGGTTCTAGAGATCCTTAAGTTTGTCATTTGGACATTCATAATACATCCAAATCCATCGCGCTGCGGGCTAGAGTGAAGCAACTTTCGAAAATTTATGACGGTGTACAGGAGTCGTCGATTTCTTTGTATAGCTTCAACTTATTTTGAAGCAACTTTTGAGAATTTGTGACGATATACATAAATGATGGGTGGTCTGTTCTGGGTAGTTTTATATATTGTTACAAATTCTCAAAAATTGCTTCAAATTAAGCTGTACAAAAGAATGGATGGCGAGTTTTATTTGCTATGTTATAGAGCCATAAATACCTGGGAAGTATATGCTCACCCCCTATAATGAATTTGTTTCAATCCAATGGTGGGCATATACTGCCCTTTTCATTTATGGATCTATACCATAGCAAATAAAACTCGCGTTCTATTCTTTTGTACAGCTTAATTTGAAGCAATTTTTGAGAGTTTGTGGCAATATATACATAAATGGTGAGCGTTCTATTCCTTTGTACATCTGCATTTGAAGCAACTTTTGAGAATTTGTGGCAATATATACATAAATGGTGAGTGGTTTATTCCTTTGTACATCTGCATTTGAAGCAACTTTTGAGAATTTGTGATTGTATGCATAAATGCTAAGTAGTTGATTCCTTTGTACAACTTAATTTGTTGTCCCTTTGTGCTACAAATTTACCTTCCTTCAAAATGAAGCCAAAATGGATATTTTTGCAATTATGGCCCAGATAAGTCTTTTTAAATTTCTACCATGCAAATGGCACTCACATGGCCCTTGATATTTACAATTGCATAAAGCATTACTAAATCATGGTTACAAAACTTAATAGAACTTCTAATTAGTTAGTAACAAATATCTAAATTGGATATGTTCCTAAAGTTGTAACTAAGTTGTCGAATTAAGTTCACTATAATGAGGTAATGCTACAATCTTAAGGGAGATAGGGAGAGCACTCAATAAGGGAGGATCTCAAAGGAGGGGGGAAGGAAGATGGTGTGAGGAAAAAAATGGCACTGAGCACTTTTAAGTAGATGGACGAACATAAATCAACTAGGTGGACCAATTTTGATATTGTATGCTCCGAGTGTCGTAATATATCATAAACCATGCACTAAGAGGAACATAGTAGGAAAATTTAGTAGATCGATGTATGTCGAGCTAGTCATGTCAAAGGACTCCCTATTATCCTATGGATATGTAGCCTTTGCTTTTGGAGCACAATGCAATGGAAGGAAACTCAAGATGGAGGATTTTAAACACATAGGTTATCAATCATCCCCATAGAAGACTAGATTCTATAATGTCCAAGAGAAACCCATTAAATACTAGATTCTATAATGTCCCAAATAAACCCATAATATTTGAACAAAAATACAATTTTATAATGTAAACAACCTATGTTATTAAATCTCAGTATCATATATAAGCCAGATGAACCTCATGGATTGAAGATGCATGGCTGAAGTATCATGTTTGAAACAACAAAGGACAACAACTAGTACCAACCGATATTGTAAAAAAGAAGGTGTGAATAGTTATTTTAATGTTTTTCTATCTTACAATAAAAGCTCATTTATCCATACTCAATATCCAAAGTCTAGTTCTAGTTTGAGATTGGAAAGGGCCATCCCATTTTGCACAATGTTTTCGTGTTGTTAATATAAACACCTTCTTCTAATTATAGGAAAAAGGTGCTAATGCCTACATTTAATTTTTTATTATGTACAATGATCTTATAATAAAAACATAACTTGGTTTGGGTCTAGTATGCAACTCAATGTTGCAACGTTTAGGTAGCACGATGTCATCCCATTTTGTACAATACTTTCATGATGTATAATGATATTATAATTTTTACAATGAGATCATCCTCGTTACCTTAAATGGGAGACATGACACAAAGTAGGTGAATCCAACAAGGAGGGAGTTTAGAATACCAAAAGAAAGATCGAGATGGAAAACAGATGTAATGGCTTTCACTTTGCAGAATTGCAACATATAAACCAAAATTCGAAAGGAAGAAAGTGATCCAAGAATAATAGAAGAGTACAACATCATCCTCATCCCATCTCAAGTAGATAGATATCAGAAATAGAAGAATTGTTCACTATAAGAACCTGAAAGGGTCAACTAGTAACTTATTATAAATGACCATGCAAAATTTGGGGACTATAACATAATATAGAACTCACAAGAATAAGACATGTAGCTAACACTTATATTATACAATGACTGGCCCTTGTCACATAAAGGATCATGAGAGATCATTATTGGATCCACAACAACAAGTAAGGACTTGAGCTGGTCATTCTATTTGTAGTGCCAAACCCAGTCAGAGAAATGCCCTTTTGTAATATCCCTCTGTTGTTATAAAAACATTTTATTTTGTATTGGATATTGTTAGTATGTTGGTTAATGATCTATGATGAACTAATTATGAAGGAAAAGTTGATGCAATTTAAATAAATAAATTTGATGAATAAAGCTAGAAATTGTGTGGAAAGGAACACTGGAGTAAAAATATGTTTGCCAAATTTGAATATCAATGGGTTGGATCAAATTTATTTAAAGAACAGTTCCTTAAATAAATATACCTAGTTGAAGATAAATATTGAGAAAAGCATTGTAGGAGAGAAAAGCAGGCTTTGTGAGGAAAACCAAAAGAAAGCCTACATTGAAGGGGGAGAAGATCCCTAAAAGGTGGGACGTCGCTAAGGAAATCTGCTAGAAAATAAGCTTGAGAACACATTATGGAAAAGGGGGTTGTTGATCCTGGCAAGATCATCTTAGCTTGGAGGTGGATCAGAGGTTTGTCCAAGGTCGGGTGGATCATTGTTGTCTCAAGCACGATTTCCAGACTAAATTGCGGGTTTGAGATTATGATTATTACGGTTAGTCACACTATGAATTTGAGTTAGTCATATTTGATGTATCGTTAGATTTAATTGTTAACTTTTGTATGAGGATGTGCTCAGTAATGTTATTCTTTTTTAAGAAGATAAATTGCTGCTATGAGAATTTAATTGTGATGTTCTATATGTGAGCATCTTTAGTGTTTTGGTTAGGAGAATATAAATATTATTGCATGTAGGAGTACCACAACAAAGATAGGGAGATATCAAGGTATTTGTTTGCCTACAATTGGATTCCGGGAGTTAGAATAGGAGCGAATTGACATGCAGAGTGACAGTAACCCTCAACGACAACACCCAAGTGGGTGGGAAAGGTTAGACCAAGAGGTTAGGTGGAATCAATAAAAATTTTGCCGCCATGCCCCAGCAGAACCCTCATCTAACTATTAACCCAAATTTTATTGGAAGAGATCCCATATCATAATATCTCATTCGAAATACAAATTAATAAGAAGTAATACGTGGTATGTTCACTACAAAATGTTATCATAATCTGGGAAGGTTAATCCCAAAAACACCAAGCTATAGACCACCTTTCTCCTCACAGGGTAGTGTCAATCCTCAAGGAACCAAATTCTATTTGTTGATTGTAGATTAATTCTTTTTGCTTCCTATAGATTAATTATATTTCCTGATTGTATACCTACAACAGTAAATCCACATGAAACGTTAAAATTAGGGCATAGGAACAACTTCAAATGGAATTAAAAGAAATGAAACCCCAACCCACTGAGGAGTGACGAGAGGAGGTAATAACTTTGTATGGGTCGTAGACAAGAAACTTCATTCTGGCACTTGAATCTTCACATCAAACCCGAACACAAATTGCGTTAATGTGAGTGAACACATGAATTAATTTAACAAGCGAACAATGATTGCGAGGAAGAAAAGTTTACTTGTGATACTGGAGCTATATGTTGGTCATTAGAGCTCCATGCCAGCCTTGTGGAAACTCTCATTATTGGTTGTGGAAAAAAATAATGGGTGATTAGAAACGCACTAAAGGCAAGGGGGTTAATCTACTAGCTTGGAATTGCAAGAAAAAAAACAAGGACTAAGATTAATTGGGCGAGTGAAGTCGACATGAAGAACCTCCATTATTTCCAACTAAAATCACGACATTGGTATTATAGGCAAATGCATAAAGTAGGGGACAAACAATCTGCCTTGATTCCAGACCAACTCCAAGTCATGGCAAGGCCCTAGCTCAAACATGGATGTTCTAAAACAGAAGGTGGTGAAAGCAAAGGCATGCCATGGGGGTAGAAGACAAAGCCACCATGTATTGTTGCAAAGTCCTTGTCTAGTGGCAAAGCGATAAACCAAAAGAATGGAGAGCGAATAGGGAAAATGTTTAAGTTTTGAATGAAATTTCTTACGCAGTTGATGAGCGAGAAGAGATCTTGACCGTTGAAGTCCCATCGCGTCAGCCACAGTGATGTCCAAGTGACACAATACCTTGTTCACATGGGCCAAGATGCATGTAGAAATCCATCTGGAGGTGTTGTGAAATTGGGGAACAACTGTAGTGTTGAGCGAGAGTTTCATCCAAGTGAGGGTTTGAACATAGTTTTATACTATAGTAACCAACAATGATGAAGGACCATTAACTTGCATGTTTAACATTAGGAACAAATGTTTTGTATATGGTTATTAACCTTGAAACAATGGTGAACATATATCTTAGGAACTTTGAATAAATTGAAGGGAATATAGTGAGAGGAAGCCATATATGGTCCATCATCACCAAAGAATAGATGAGCGCTAAGTAGACGAAGCATTAAATTTGAACACAAGTCAAGCATGAGGTTAGATACGAATATATTCATGCCATTTTGTTAAAACAAATATACAAAAAAGAAATACTAAATAAGGGATGCACCATATGAAGTGCTGAAATTTTTCATTTAGGTATAAAGGAGTGTGGTTTGTAAGATAGGTATCTGAAAAATGGTATCAGAGCACTAGCTACCTCACTGGGCTTCAGAAAAAGGCACCACCATAGTTATAGAATAAGCAATAACATAAGTAAATGTAGCATACTCATATTAATTGGTTTGTTTCGTAGGGTGCAGAATTGAAGTAGATTGTTGTAGAATGTTGGAGAACTCTACTCCAACTATTACTAGCGAGGAGGATTTGTATGTGGAGTTGGGGGAAGGTAGCACCTCATTACCTTCTCATTTTTTGGATATAGTAAGAAATATGCAATGAGAATTAGCACAACTCCGGAGTAGTAATGAGTGGTTATTAAAAACTAGTGAGGAACAAGGAAAGTTGATTAGAGAATGGACTGAGAATTATTCTTGGCACCTATGGATCAAATGGGTGCCAAGAATAATTGAGTCAAGTTGAAGGGTAGAGGGCCGACTTGGACTACTTATGCCAAAACAAAATTTAAATTCGCCTTTTTGATAAACACAAAAATAATTTATTTTTTCTTATGAGCATGAAGGACATGCTTCACATGAAAAAGTACAAAAATAAAAATATATCAATATGAAGACCAACCATAGCTACAAGATCAAGTACTCCCTCTTATCTAGGGGGTATTCATAATGACTATCAAGATGGTCGCAAGTTGAAAATTTCTTTAAGAAAAGATTAAGATTAAGATAAGCATCATCATCAATATCATAGTCACCAACATCAACATAATCATTGTTCACCATCAAACAATTATAGACATAATCTAGGTGAAACACCATAGGCCTCATCAAAGATAAACAAGCTCTCTCTAGAAATAAATCAGAGCACATTGTTGGGAGGCTACAACCTCTAGGACCATACTCCAACCAAGGTCAACTAACAGAGGGAGTATGTCCTTTTCGAGACCATTCTCCCTAATTTAGGTCAATGTACTTGACACAAGGATAAATTCCCTAATTTTGGTCAAAGTACTTGAGACAGAAAGGACAATCTAAGGACCATTATTCCTAATTCAGGTCAATGTACTTGATACAAGGATAACAACCCTAATTCTGATCAGATTATATAACATAAGAAGAATTTCAGTCCATGATGCTATTTAATATCTTAAACCATTCTCCCTAATTCCAGTCAGTGTACTTGAAACATGGATAACACCCCAAAAATAGTCAAAGTACATTACACAGGGAGAAACCATGTCCATGATGTAATCAACACTCCCTCTAAATGAGAGGGACATTCTCCATAGGACCAAGCTTGTCCTAGAAGTACATAAACTTCACTTTAAAAAGAGGCTTCATAAGAATTTCAACTATTTGTTCATCAATGGATATGTAACGAAGCTTGATTGCTTTCTTCTCCATCGTGTCTCGAATGAAGAGATACTTGATTTCAATGTTCTTTAACCTCTGATGGAAAACATGATTATTTGAAATATTTATACAAATTTGATTATTACAATATATTGCAGTCGATTTCAACACCTCATCGAATAAAACTCTAAGCAATTTACGTAGCCAAACTGCTTCACAACTAACTACACAAGCTGCCATATATTTTGCTTACGCAATGTTAAGTGTAACAAAGGCATGTTTCATGCTAATCCAAGGAATAATTGCAGATCCCAAACTAAAACAACTACCATCCGTACTTTTCCCATCTTTAACACTTCCAACCCAATTACGATTAGAGTATCCCTACAGCTAAACCTCATTGCTTGCAACATATCTTAAAAAATAATCAATAGTACCATGAAGATATCTCAATGCATGCTTTGTAGAAATCTAATCATCATGATTAGGTTCCATCTAAAATTGACTCAATGTGTTCATAACAAAGAAAATATCCAGCCTAGTATTAACCAAATACATCAATGAACCAACTAGCTATTAGTATATAGATGGATCAATGGGATTAGAATCATAACTCCTTAGCTTCCTTAAATTAGTTATAATAGGAGTTTCCATAGGTTTACAATCCACCATGCCAAACGTCTGGAGGGTCTTGATAACATACTTCCCTTGACTAAGGAATATTTCACTAGGCTTTTTCCATACTTCTAGTCCCAAGAAATCATGCATTAATCCAAGATCCTTCATATCAAAATCAACGGTCAACTCACTCTTACATTGAAGAATGAGATGCTCCACACCTAGTAGAAGCAAGTCATCTCATATTAGTAATAGAATCACAACCTCATTCTTCATAACCGTGATGTATAGGTTCTGATCAATATCACTCTTGATGAAACCAAGCCTTGTTAAACAAGTGTCAATTCATGGATACCATGTGCTAGGTGCTTCCTTCAATCCATACAAGCCTTTCTTCAATCTACATACGTGAGACTCTTTCCCGTGAATGTCAAACCCTTGAGGTTGTTCTATGTATACCTCTTCATCAATTACACCATTGAGGAAAGATGTATTCAAGTCTATTTGATGTATATTCCATCCCATAAAATATGCAATAGAAACAAGAGTTCTAATAGTTTTGTACCTGGAAAATGGAGCAAAGGTTTCATCATAATCTTCTCCCTATATCTGTGAGACTCCTCTAGCCACAAATATGGCCTTGTATTTTTCAATTCCTTCATCTGTTGCATGCTTAATATTATAAATCCATTTGGAGGTCACAAATGACTTTCCTTTAGGCCTTGGTACAATCTCCCATACATCATTATTCATAATCGATTGATACACTTCCGTCATCACATCCTTCCAAACTTATAAACTTGTTGCTTCTTCATAAGTAGAAGGTTAATAATTGATGAGCTGAGTCATCAAAGCTACATACCCATAATACTTTGTTGGTTTCTTTCTTTCTCTAAATGTGCCACAAGGAGTTGCATGTCCTTTTTCTTCTTAAAGAGTATAGCTAAGCCATGTCGGTACCTTGTTTTCAGGAACAATAATCGGTCCACAGGTTCACTTGGTCCTTCAATCTCTTCTTGATGATTACCAAGTAGTTTTGAAGGATGGGAATGCCTTGGAATATCTTCCTTAGGAGACTCAAGTTCTTCATTGTTTTTAGATTCCATGGGGACTTCTTTGGACTTCTTGAAAGAAACAATCTCATCAAAAGTGACATCTCGACTTACTTCAGTTTTAACAATGTAAACTTTGAAACAAGAACTGATATTGTTACCCATTTTGTAGAGATAGCAAAAAAGTGACCCGATTTTGAAAAGAGGTGATGCAGAACACACGTTTTTTTTAGAGCATAGTTTTTGACACTATAATTTTTTTTATGTACATTACGTTTTAGAATGGTAGTGATTTTCATATTGATTTTAAAAAGTGGTAATTATACACCAGACCCTTTTTTTAAAAGGTTTTTTTTTTTTTTAATGTATGAAATGTAAATAATTATTTTCTAAATTTAATAATTTTTGAAGTGGTCTTCTTCCTCATATTTTCTTGTTTTTATTTTGTTTTTATTTTTTTTTGTAGTGAGGTTTTTATTGTTTTGCATATTTAAAGAAGAAGTTTGGTATTTTGAATTTTGGATATTCTATATATTTATACATCATTAATTAATTTTTCAATCCACATGAAATAACTGTCTCTAAAAAACAATATTTTTTAACAATTGATATAAAAATAACCATTTTTAACATCAATATAACTAAAAAACTACATGTTTTGATAATTTTTTGCTAGAAATGACATGTCAAAATCACAATTTTTATAGGAAATTTTTAACTAAAAATGGTTAAATAATAGTTTTTTTAATGAATTTCATGTCAAAAAATAATAATAATCACTTTTATTTTCAAAAAATAATTGATAACTTTAAAATTAAGCGAAAATCACATAATACAAATATTGAATGCATATACACTAATGCTTTGAATATTTTTTTCATTAATTTTGTCAAAGTCAAAACATTATCATGATAACTAGATTAATAGTACAAAAATGGCTTGATTTTCCAGCATACTTAATTAATCAACCAATGTCACGTAATCCAAACTCTTCGTCCTCTAGAGTTTCATCATTGTCTTCTTCCACAATATTTTCTGCTTCATTTTGCTCGTTTTTCTCTTCTAATGGATTTTTGATGTTTGTGAATCTCCCAACGTATGCGTTTCCAATCATTCCGTGTAATGGTGGTTGAGGTTCCTTTGCCTTTTTTCCACACGTGATTCACTGTGGTTTTTGATAAATGTTGACTATCTCTCCTTTTGCTTCTTTGTCTTCATATGTTAGTTTTCTTACAACAACATCATAAGTCAGTATTTGGCTATGACTCTTTCCATCTACCCGATTAAAAATCATAGACATATAGCTATCATCTTTTGCCCAACTATCAATATGGATGAACTCACAATCATTTATAAATAGTTGATATTCACGGTTAAGAAGATTTGACTTTTGCCTGTAACATGAAATAGTAAAACTTCAATTAACTTGTACATAAATGAATTTTTTAACATTAATCAAATATACATTTTAAACGTCTTACCATGTAAGCCGCATCCTTGAATTTGTTTTCCACTTGAAGCTTGACAATAACATTACCAATTGTGTGTCTGAATGAAATGTCACAAATCTCCATAATGGTGATGATGTGACTTCTAGAAATCCCGCAACCATTTTACTAAGAGCTAGATAAGTATAAGGGTCACTATCATAGTCAATGTTTGGAATATTGAAACCATGGGGAATATCTGCAATAACTAGGGCATAATCCCTTTTAGGTATGAGTTTAGCAATGTCTTCACAGACGCCTTGTATTACTTGATATTGAATAGTGTATAGTTCATTCCAAATGAAATTAGTAAGAGTTGGATCAAGTTCAACATTCTTAATACGTTGCTTCTTCAGTCTTTTGATCTTTATTTTTTCAATAAAGGTTCTGAAACTATCTGGTGCTCCATTATCATCCTTCTTCATCTTTTATAAAATAAACAAATATATGTGTAAGTTATAAATTAAAAATAGTACACAGATGAATAAAAATGAATGTATAAATCAACATA
>APFE031283958.1:0-10666 GCA_000404065.3 Pinus taeda | reverse complement strand
CAATGGCAGGTTCTTCGTGTTCGACGTGAGGTTTTCATCATTGGCCTCCGATCGGATGATTCTACAGGTGTTCGACACCGGCTCACTGATTCGCACACCGTGGATTGTTCCTATAGTACCTTGAGGACCATTGTCATTATTGGTGGTACCTATCGCGTCTGTTAACATTTTTTATCATTGACTGGTAATGTGACGATGTTCTCACATGTTCAACTTCGATTCCTATATTCGCATGCTTGAACTTGTACTTTGTTCGCGTCGAGTTGGAGCGCAAGACCCTGGATTTTGTCTGTTGAGATCCAGGTTGCATTTTGTGGATTATTATAATCACTACATGACTCATTCACTGGATGGTTGTGACCATGCCTGAGTCTATTCATTGATCCTCATCGGATGGCTGCGTCCATACGTGGGATCCAGATTTTTATGTACTATGCTATGGATGGCTGCGCCCATACTATGTACATCATGTATTTGAGATATCAGTTATACTTCATGTAGGTTCTCCAGCGGCCATGTTTTCAGTCGACCATGTTCTTGTAAAGCACTTCACCCCTCTTTCTCTCGGGCTTCATGCTTTAGGGGGCATCTGTTACATAGTATTTTGTCACCGTCCTTGTTACCCCTTCTCCCGTACATTGGAGGACCTATTCCAAGACCTGTGAGAAGTGACATAACTTGAAAACACCTGCATTGTATCCCCTAGAGTATGTACTCCATATGCCTTGAAGACACCTTCTGCAAAATACCCAAAAATATAGCCCTTTTTCCATTGGCGATGTTCCACAAAGTATCACTCGCGCCAATGGGGGAAATCCTCCAAAGAGGGCGCGCCAGTTGGCGCTCTGTGTCAGAGTCGCACTAGCGCCAACCCAGTTGAGTAAAGCTTTTAATGAACAAACTTCAGAAGGTTCCTTCTAACCTATCCATGAACTGGTTCCAGTTTGAATTAGTTCAGTTGGGCTTCGAATCTCCCAAGGAGGGAAGTAGTTCTCCACCTCTCATGGAAGCTTCCTAATGATAAGGAAATCCCATGAATCAGGTGGATGGTCTTATCTACTCCTCCTACCTCTATTTAAGCTTGTTCTTTTCCCTTTGACAACCTAGTTAGTAATTCTACTTTTCAAGCTCCCAAATCTAAGTCCCAAAGTCTGAGAATTTCTAAGCTCATGTTACAAGAGGCCTTGTTCATCCCTATAAGGCTATATATTTAAGGAGGAGATCCATGTCCAAGTAATCAAGGAGAGAGAGGCTTGTTCCCATCCCCTACAAGCTTTGCAAGGCATGTGTTGCTGATCACCCAACCAAAGGAGGATTTGACGTCAGAACTTGGTTATATTCTCTTTTTTTTATCAATAATAATAGACGACTATAATTATGGTTCCACTCATGTGTCTTTATTATGATGTTTGACTTGTATCCTTTCTGACTGATACATAGTTGCATTTCTTGGATTTTATACTTGTATTTGTCTTGTTCTTTGCATATGCAGGTGTCTATTCATGAGGATCGTGAGGACTGTGACCAACTAAAGCGAAAGAACGGAAGTGATGACTCTTCTACAAATATAAGTGTTGGATTCGAGGTAGGCTCTCATCATTGTCCTTTACTTTGCAATTAGGAACCTGCGTGCTAGCATTGTTTGATTGTTGCTAGACCCCACTTAGGCTAGTGGGATCACCTCTGTCCGCAGAGGGGATTTACCTGTACAACACATCTCCTTAAACTCTAAAGGACCAGATTGTAGTGTCATTTGAATAGTAGCACAGTGGTGTTGTAGAACCCTCCTTTGGACAATGAAGAACTCTCTCTTGGATAGTGGGATAGATAAAGTGAAGCCTAATAATGAAGACAACGGAGTGAAGAAAATTGATCTTGGAATTGAAGTCAACATAGTACAACAAAGTGATGGAACAACGAATTCATCATAAGCAATTTAGGAACTAATTGTACAATGAAGAATCTTATCAAGGAGATCCAAGTAAATACTACTCAGATTCTCTATTAAAAGAAGGTAAAATGATTGGTGTCCTAAGAGTTGCAAAATCTATCAAACACTTGATAACATCCTTAATACTCGAAGACCTCAATGTGACAAATATGGGATTAGATTCAAAGGAGAATCATCAAGTACAAAGGAGAATGTAATGAAGAAACCCAAAGAAGCTATGCTGACATTCTTTCTAGTCATCCAAAAGAAGGGAATTCATCCAAGCAAGAACAAAGGTCCACCTTTATCAATCCAAGGAATGAAGGAAGGACAACTCCAAGGAAGAATACTAATTCAAGTCAAGGCTATTCTAACAGGTATCAAACAATCTTTCTTAGTTACTGTTTTTATTGTAAAAACTTTGATCATCAAGCTAAGCATTGCAAGGCTCGCAAGGACAATGCTTCAACATATAAGAATCAACAAAGCAAAACACTTGGCCTCAAAGAACAAGGGAAAATCAAGAATTACAAAACTTTTGATCCCTTGGCTAAGTATGATTAGATTTACTCATTATGTAATGATTATGGTCGTGATGAAAAAAATTATTCATTCAAAAGAGAAGGATTAAAAGGGGAGGAACCCACTGTAAATAGATGTGGCCTAGCTCTATGTGCTCATAGTAATGAAAATAAATGGTTCACGGATAGTGGATGTTCAAGACACATGACAAGTGAGTCAAAGAATTTTACCTCATTAAATAGAAAGGATGAAGATGTATCTTTTGGGAGTGGATCTGCCAAGATTACTAGAAAATGGATTGTTGCTCTCGTCAATGGAAAAGGAGAAGCCCAAAATGCACTACTGGTGGAAGGCCTCAAGTGCAATATTTTGGGTGTGAGCGAAATTTGTGACCAAGGACACAAGGTTGTATTTAGTATAAAAGATTTTGAGATAGTAAAATCCTCCTCAGGTGAACTTGTAGCAAAAGGCGTAATAAAACGAAGCAATGTATACATTTTGAGCAAAATTCAAGAAGATAAATGCTATATAAGCTGAACAGATGAAAGTTGGTTATGGCACAAATGATTGGGTCATCTAATCTTTGATAGCTTGATTAATATCAAAAATAAAAATGTAGTAAGGGACATTCCAAAAATTATCAAGCCAGATCAATTTGTGTGTGGCCCATGTCAACATGGAAAGAAAACTAGAAACTATTTCAAAACTAAGGAGTTCTCAACATCAAAACCTTTGGAGATCATACATGCATATTTGTGTGGACCAACCAGAAATCCAGCTCCACAAGCTTGAAGGTATTTTTATTTATTTTTTTATGACTATACTAGAATGATGTGGGTATACTTTATAAAATTCAAATCCGAAGCGTTTGAATGTTTCAAGAATTTCAAAGCTCTAGTAGAGAATGAGAAAGAATCAAAGATTAAATGACTTAGAACATATAGGGGAGGAGAATTTACTTCAAAAGAATTTGATGAATTTTGTAAAGTGCATGGAATCAATATAAAGATCTCTATTGCTAGAACTCCCAAACAAAATGGATTAGAAGAAAGAAGAAACTGAAATATACAAGATATGGAAAGAACAATGCTACTAGTAGTTGATTTGCAACCCAAGTTTTGGAAAGAAACAGTTGGGACAACAGTTTATACCTTAAATCAAATTCAACTAAGAGAAAATAATGACAAGACACCATATGAACCATGGAAAGGAAGACTTGCTTCAGCAAAGTACTAATCTTTGGAAGAAAATTGTTTATGAAGATTAATGATGATTCACTATGAAAATTTGATTCTTGGGTTGATGCAGGAATATTCCTTGGATATTCTACAAGAAGCAAAGCTTACAAATGCTACAATAATCGACTACAAAAGGTAGTAGAAAGCATTGATGTAAAAATTTACCAAGCCCTTCCAAAATAATAAATTGAAGTCCATGAAAAAAATCATATCCTTGAAGAATTCGAAGAAGAGCCAATAAAAGAGGTAAAAGATCAAGAAAATAAAAAAGAACCATCTCAAACTCCTTGAAAAGTGAAATTCATCCAAAAACATAATATGGAAGAAAATATTATTGGCAATGTAAATGAGGGAATACAAATCGAAATAAGGATTACAAGTACAACGAGGAAAGATGATGTTTCTCTCTTATCTATGATAGAACCAGAAGATTTTACTCAAGCAAGTAAGGATCCTCACTAGGTAAAAGCCATGGAAGAAGAAATTTCTCAAATCAATAAGAATGGCACATGGGAGTTGGTACCTTGTCCAAAAAATAAAAATATAATTGGAACCAAATGGATGTTCAAAAACAAAATGAATGAGGATGGACAAATAATCAGAAATAAAGAAAGACTCGTTTGCAAGGGACACTCACAAATTGAAGGAATTGACTTTGAAGGAATTGTATGGATTGAAACAAGCTTCTAGAGCTTGGTATGCAAAATTGGATCACTATCTACAACAAAAAGGTTTCAAAAAGGGGGTGATAGGAAGTTATCTCTACATGAAGGTGGACAAGGATAAATTACTAGTCACTCTTGTATATGTTGATGATCTAATTTCTGCCAGCAATGATGATGAGATGAGCCATGATTGTGCTCAAAATATGTCAAAAAGATTTGAAATCTCGATGATTGGTGATTTATGTTTCTTCCTTGGACTACAAGTATCTCAAACCATAGCAGGCATGTTTATATCTCAAGAACAATATCTTAAAGACATGCTTAAAAGATATGGGGTGGAAGAATGTGCACCCATAAGCACACCAATGACCATAGGTTGCAAACTGAGCAAAGGTGATGACTTTCCCTCTGTATATGCAACTCTTTATAGGTCAATAATTGGAGCTCTCCTATACTTAATTGCTACAAGGATAGATATTATGAAAGCAGTAGGAATGGTGTCAAGATTTCAGTCAACTCCTAAACAATCTTATCTAGCAGTTATGAAAATAATTATTAGATACTTGAAAGGTACTTATGATTTTGGTCTTTGGTATCCCAAAATCTCAACTCTTACTCTGACAGCTTAGTCTGATGCTGATTGGACTGGAAGCATGGATGATCGAAAAAGTACTAGCAAAAATGCATTCTTCATGGGAGATTGTATAATATCTTGGCTCAGCAAAAAATAATCATATATATCTCTTTCCACAGCTGAAGCCAAATGTATAGATGTTTCATATTGTTGTACACAAATACCATGGATGAAGGAAGCTTTGAATGATGTCAACATAGAAACTAAACATCTAATCACAATCTATTGTGACAACACTAGTGCCATAAATATCTCAAAGAATCTAGTGATGCACTCAAAGACCAAACATATTCCAATCAAATATCACTTTCTCTATGAACAAGTTGCTGAAGAAACATCAAGTTGGAATACATCAATACAAAGGACAAAATTGCAAATATATTCACAATACCCCTTCCACGAGAATAATTTGAACATGTTCACCAAAAGATGGGGGTTATTGCTATTACATCACATTAAGTAATCACTTTCACAAAAGTAGGAGCACCATGACATGGGGAGCAGCATGACAAAGGAAATAGTTTGATAGGCGGAGTACTTTGGCACCCTATTTGCCATTGATGTCAAAGGGGGAGAGAATGGTGGAATATTTCCATCAATGATAAAGGGGGAGATTGTTGTTCAATAATTATCATTGATGAAATATAAACCTATTGAGATCTTCTATTGATTACTACATCATCACTTTACTAGTTTCATGATGACATGACCCCTATGACGAAGCCATATTGTTCGAAGAGAAGCCATACTATCATAATCATCTTCTACAATAAATATGTCAAGGGCAATCACAAAGAAAAAATATTCACCACCTTAGAGGCATCTCTTCATAATAATTTTCATACTGTTTGGCCAATTTAGTGTGTCCTAAATTGCTGCATTTAATTTTCAATCCAGGATTCGTAAGCTGATGAAGTGTGGTGCACTATATGTGCAAGATAACCGATCTCTTACTTTTTGTCGTTTTTAGTTTTTTTATTTGTTTTGGCGGTTTTTATCTTGGTTGACTTCCTAATGTGAGATGGAAATTCTAAAAGACAAGTATGGATATAAATGTTTAAGGCAATGATGTCCTTTACAATGATTCCCAAACTTCAAACTTCAAAAGGGGTTTAAAACATGCAATGACAAAATTAATTCCTAAAAGAAAATGAAAATGTGCCACTATACTAGTCAAACAATCACTGAACTATTGATCATGAAACCCATTACCCTTGTTTCTATCTAAATACAAAAGAAACTGTACTCAAAGAAATTCAAAAATTGCAAGCAAATAAAGCTAAAAATCAAATTACATCAATTCATACTCAAACCCCTCGCCATTAGTCTCACTATGGCTTTCGGAGGTAATCATAAACAACTTGAGCAATTTGATATCTAATTTGCAGGAGAATAGACTAATATCAAACTACACACTCATACTTCAATCCCTCACCATTAGTCTCACTATGGCTTTCGGAGGTAACTGAAAATGACGTGAGTAATTCAATAACTAACTTGTAGAAAAATAAACTAATATCAAACTACACACTCATACTTGAATCCCTCAGGAAGTAACTGATAATGACATGAGTAATTTAATATCTAATCTAACTAATAAATCAAATGTACAAAACTGAAATAAATAAAACAGTGCAAAGATTAAAAACTAAGAAAAATAAATCAGCAGAGGGACAAGACAGATTCCATGTCATTAGTCATCATAAAACTATGTGCAAGTGCCCAGGTTGCCTACAATCTAGAACAAAGACACTGATCAGTTAACAGTAGTATAAAGCATGGAAAATTATGGACAGAAATAAAATGTTAATACCATAAGAAATGCAATATATACACATGAATAACTATGGCATAATGAACATAAGGAAATAAAGCGTTAAACTATACAACAATAAACAAAACCTTGGCATGTGCAGGGACCCTCTGCATAGTCCTCAGGCAACAACTATTAACCACGAATTGAGCTTATAAATAGAGTCTTCTCATGTATTCAAAACACATTCATAACACATAAATAAAGTCACAACACAGTGGGCTCATTAACAGTCAAAATTACATTACAAAGCTAGCTAATATGCGTATGAGAACACATTATTTATAATAGAGGATGACATAACTACTTTCCTACAATCTGCGCTGATAAAAGACACGTGAACAACCACATCCAGGAATCTAGCATTATGGCTGCCGTGAAGATTAAATCTTTGGAGGGTGGCTGTTGGATTCGGCTTATGGAGCAGTCCACAGGTGTTGATATGTCTCCTGAGATTGAGGAACGGCCACGCAAGTCTTCACGTGGTGAAAAACAGAGTTTTGTCACCGTAGGACTCTTAGGTTAACCACCGCTTGACTACTTTGACTATAACCTCTTTTGATGAATTCGACTGAGCCAATAGGACTCGGTCCATTTCCACGTTGTTTTCAACTTGCTCATGTGGCTCAATTTTCCTGAAGACACCTGCAATATAAACTTTGACAAAACAGCTGCAGAAAGTTGAGCTGGCTACGAAAAGTGACCAGATTCCGCAACTCATAAACAAAAATCTAGTTCAAATAGCAACACAAACACATAGTCAAGAAACCACTTTAAATGCTCTTTTTTAACTAATATGCAATGATACTGATGACTTAGGAGGTTCAAATGAATGGAAAGAAGCTAGAAAAAGGTGTAGGAAGGATGCAAGTTTGGGACTCAACATACCCCCACTGTGAAGGTGTTGTATGTCCTCATGCAACCAAAATTTTGACTATCCTCCCTTCAAATCATATGTTCTGAAGCTTCTGCCAGTACATCCAGCCCTCTTCCTCTCTTTCTTGGTGCTGCTAACATCTTGGGCTTCTTCATCAAGCATCTGAATTTAAGACTGATTAGTGCTCTACTTATTTTTTTGCACTTTTTCTTCAATTTCTTGTTCTTTTTCTACCAAAGCCCGAGGTGTAGCATGGTATTATCATGGATGATCTTGTCTAGTTTGCTCTGCTCTTTGAGTGCTTCATTTTCATTTTTAATATGTCTATTTAAAACCTCCAACTCAAAGACTTCTTGTTTCAACGATTGGACTAGAGCTTCTTGTGCTACGTGAGGCTGAGTGGATGAAGTGCTGGGATCCGTGGTTGTCCTTTCTAAGGATTCTATGTAATCATACACCTCTTGCTACCTTGGATCTATTTTAGGTGTCATTTTCCTTGGGTTGGCCCCAGAATGTTGTGGAGGAGAATTGACTTCAAAATCTGGCCGAAAGGGACTCATGTTAACATCTTGAGGGCTAATTTCAACGTTTGGTTGAGAATGAGGTGGACTACAGCCAGCTATAGTTTGCTCAGGTGTTCCTCCTCCCAAATCAATAAAAAGGGGTCCTTTCGTTTGTGCTTTTCTCCATTTTCCCTTAAGCCTGCTGCTTCTTCTTACATACTGTGGACTACTGTCTTCTTCCTTTTGTTTTTCTTTTCCTTTCTTTTTGGCCATAGCTGATTGTTCCTATAGGTGAACTAGTCTCTCAGACAATACTTGATGGTCTTCTTCTGAGGAAGGGGTTTGATGCACAGCCTCAATGCTTCTTTTCTCTTTTGATTTTGTTGGCTTTTTACCCTCGATCTTTCGCTTCCTCCTTTTAGACAGTCTTTCTTCTCTACTAGTTCTTTCAACTGTGTTAGTAGGAGTGCTTTGAGTTTTATCACCTGTTCTCTTTCTTCTACTTCTTTTTGATGTACTACCTTCAGGGGTTTCTTGGGGTTCTTCAAATAAATTTCTAATTAAAAGTTGCTCCTAGGTGTCCCTTTTCTCTTTTAAGTTTTTTTCTATCAAGATTTTCACGAGACCATGGTGATACAAATGTGGTTCTACGTCCCCCATATGCTTTTGGACGGTCACAGACATCTTTTTCAAACTGTTTAGTAAAAAGTATGGCAGATTGAGGGTCTGGTTGTCTAGGAAATTCATCAAGAGTCGTGTATGATACATGTACATTGCTCCAAAATGTCCCTCACAGGTGATAAACTTTTGAATAACCAACAGTAAACTAGCCCACTCTTCTTTTAAAGCATGGAGAAGAATTCCCTTTTTGAAAATAGTGACATCCATACCTGGGTTACGTAGGATCACTCTTCAAGCTTCATCGCCAATGTTCTTGTTCTTAAACCAGCGTTCACCTTCTTGGGGAAGTTCTGTAGTAGCTGCTATGGATGCCTTAGTCACTGTAAACTTGAGGTCCCCAATTTCCACCTCCATTCCGTCAAAAGACCTTGCAAAAGCCTTTGTAACCTCCTTATGGTAGCCTTTAAACTTTTGAATAAACCGAAGCCATTTTGCCTTTTCCAGTATGTCCTTCACTTGCAGGTATCCTTCCATAAATTTGGGTCCCTCTGGTTCTGCCCTCAATAGCCAACCCATCCTTCCTTCTGTTCTTTAAAAATCATTTGCATGAGGAGGGTTTAGCAGAGGTAATACGGCTGAATTAGCGAAAATGAACAGGGTTTATGAGGGAGACCAATGACTGTAAGCGGATATTAGAGAATAGGTACATGGAATGAAGCGGAACAGAGAACAAAATGGGGTGAAGGATTATGTGAGCACGGTGGAAACGTAGCTGTGAGGTCAATAGAACAGTAGGGGGAGTAAAGTGCATTCGGCAGTATTTAAAATTGGGTGGCTGCAGAGTAGACGCAAGCACGTTTATGAAATGGCTATGGATTTTGTGCGGCTGAGAGAAGTCGTAGTCAAATCAACCACATTACACAATTACAAGTGGAATATCAAAGTATAGCCGACACGAGTGAAGATTGGAGGCTTGATTGTAAAGCCATTTAAAAATGAATGCAAGGATTGTGGGGGAATCGTATAGAGATCGTGGAACAGCTGTGGAGTTATCAACACAATCATTGCATATTATGGAGCCATGGTTTATAACTATGTAAAAATGTGTTTGAATGCCATTTGAAATAAATTTTTACTCATACCTTGGAATTCTTGTCATTTTTCATTAGTCTTCAATCAATTGCTCCTCATTGATACTTTTGAATGCCTCATGTCTTCATAATATGTATTCATACCTGCATTTGATTTTATGATTGTTGAACTAACATTTGACTGATTTTTTTTCTTTTTTTTTTGAAAAACAGAGTGGTGGCTGCAGAAACACAACTGGTTGTGGAATCAGTGAGCAGCTACGAAAACTGACCCAACAATCTTATAACTGAATGAGATGTATAAATGATGACTGAGTGGATGAAAATTGTCATAAAAACTTATATTAAATGAATGAAATGGAGTTGAATGAAATGAAGTGATGTGGAATGGAAATCAGATGGAGTGGGATGGAAATGAAATGGAATGGAATAAAAAAATGAGAAAGACAGAGAGATTTTTTTTTTTTTTTGGGAAAACATAGGGTGTCAGGAGTTCCTGATTTTCACCCTGTGTTTTCTGTATAAGACTGCCAATCTGAGATTGGTTTTCAGGCTTATACAATATTTTTCTTTTTCTTTTTTTTCTTTTTTTTTTTCAATTCAGAAGGAAACAAAGATTAGGCTGACGGAGGAGAAGGATTCTTCTCCACTAGCCTTATTGCAGAATTTTCTTGAAACATTTTGAAAAAGTCCTTTTTTGAGAGTGGCTTATGATAAACTTTCAATCGGTGGCCATTCACAATGAGAGGAGTTTGAGACTCATCAATAGTCT
>APFE031283947.1:0-11622 GCA_000404065.3 Pinus taeda | reverse complement strand
TGCCAGAGCTTCTTAGAGAGCGAAATGCTCCTCAGGTTAGTTTTTCTTGTAATTGCATAAAATTTGTGGGTTAGATAGAGGTTAACTAATTTGGATTTGAATGGAATATTATCATTCTAAGAACTATATAAACAAATATCACTGGCAAGGGGACATACATATGCCATCTTTGTGACTGTTGGAACTTGTTAAGTAACATGGCTAACTTCTGAATCAAGTCATTTTGACACTTGCTGTTAAATTCATGTAAAGATGAGATAATTCCTCATAGATATAGGGCATTGGCAACTATTGATATAGCATATATGTTAATTGAGATTGAATTCAAGGACCTGAAACGAATATCTGATTTCAATGGAAACAATTATTTTTCTTTTCTTAATTTAGAGAAGGAATTAAGAAGTAAACAAATTCTGATGAACCAACAATTCTGCTATACCTGAAAGGCTTGTGTCTTTTCAACTGTGAATGAAAGGACACCATTATTCTTTTGTCGTGAACGCCACCTCAGTGTAATTTATGTTACTTAATCATTTTTAATGCAAATGTGGTGCCTTATTTTGCCTCTGCTTGTTTGAGCTTGGCTTCTTGGAAGTTTGAGACTAAGTCAACCCCACTGTTATTCATAGCTTAGCTTATGTGAGTGTCACTTTTTGGCGGGATGCTAGTTCTGCTGATTTTTCACATGCTCAGTGAGAGTTTTGTTATGAATTGTTGTTTCGTATTTTTAGAAACAAATCTGGATCACATACAAATGGCTATGGTTTATTGATTTCACTTCTGCTAAATTTTATTTAAGGTACGATAGTTGGTTCATTACGAAGTTAACCATCTTTAATGCATCATAGCTCCTACAACCTATATGCATTGCTAGATCAGTAGTGATGGCGTTACGAAAGGGTGTGTAAACTGGAAGTCAAGCCATCTCCTACACTTGAATCTCACTCGCTTGAAGTATCAACCGATCTTTAACAATACAATTAATATTTAATTCAAAAAATTGTAGTCAGAGTTAAGGACTTGTTGCTTTGAAGCCTCCCTTGTTTCATCAATTATCCTATGAATTGTAGATTCAAAAATGAATTATACATTTCAACGACTATAATCTGAAGCATAGTGCTCAGCGTTGACAAAATTTAATTTGTTTATTGTACGTTTCAACGACTATAACGTAAAAATCCAGTGCTAAGCATGTACAACACCACCCTAAATTTAATTTTTATTTTAAACTTTTTATGCGTATGGTATTTTTGTTGGGCTTGTACTTTTAAAGATGGACCAAAGAGGTAAAGGAAATCTTAAATTAAAAACTCAAATGAATGTAAACATATATGAATCGAATATTTTTTTAAAGTTCAATTAGCCTTCTGCATGCAGTTTAGCGGTCATTTGTTCTCCTATCCAGAGTTTGGAAATTATGGATTTACGTTTATTTGGTAGTTCTGTAGCTAACATTATTAGTGATAATGGTGACTTAGAGTTTCAGAAGTGATAAATCTGAGGTTGAGTAATAGATACAAATGTAATACCCCTTAATTAGGGGTTAACGGGTTATTTATGAATATTTTAGTGATTATAAATTTTTTTACATGCCTATTGAATTATCGATTAACTTGAAATACATTTTTTTTTCCAAATGAGAAAAAAAAAACATGCATATGTATTTCCTTATTAAACCATAAAGTTAACTATATGGTATAGGTTGAACTAAATAAAATTGAAATTTTATAATAAATAAAAATGTAATTTAAATTAAATAAATTTTATTTATTTTTATAAAAATAGTATAAAATTTATTTTAGTAAATATGTTAATTTTTTGATAGCTTATTTATTTGGAATAAACTTCAAAAATTGTTTATTATCCATAATATATATTCTAGAATATTTTATTAGTAGTGACATATTAAAGGTTGAAATTTATCTTAAAAGTTTTGTGCATTTAGTTTTCTAATTAAGTTGATAATTAAAAAGTTCATATAAACATGCGTTATTCTTTGGGATGCGGTTTTCAACCTAAATTGGCCCATAGTATTGTAACAAAACATATTACAAATTAAGCATTTTCATGATAAAATAAGGGGAACCTCCATAATTAAGAATCTTGTTACATCTTTTCTTAAATGTATATATATGTTTATTTCATATGTTAATTTTCTTTATAATAATAATAATAATAATAAAGTTATAATTTAGTTAATTAGGTTGATAGATGTGTCTATTTTGGAATAGGGCTTCCAAAATTTTAATTTAATTATTAATAATTATTAGGTGGATGGTATGGATTTAACCTCCAAAAAGTATTCTAGAATATTCTTAATAGTAGTTAAGATAAAATGTTAAGATTCATCTTAAAAATAGTTAAGATCAACATATATCTAGAGAATCACAGAGGAAGATTAAGCTAATAAAAAACAATTTATAACCATATCCCCTTGATTGAAAGCATGGCCATGGTTAGGTATCTATGTATAAGAAGAAGTATACAACATGGAAGCCCAGAGGTATCTAAAATTGCTTCCAACTCAAGCCAAGACCCGCACCTCCTACTCAAGCGAGGCTAGAACAAAGATGTCCAGTCTTGGCTAAACTATTGGGGGGTAAAGGAGGAGATCATCTTGAAGAATAAGGATAATATTAAAATTATTATTACTTCCAAATTGAAGGAGAAGTTGTGGGATGATATGGAGTTAAAGAGGAAAATGAAGCTCATATATTATAAGGAGATGATCAACCCCAATCTCAAAAACCAAAATTATCTTTCTATCTTGACTAGTGCTAAGAATAAAATGAGCATTGCCAAGATAAGAACTAATTCTCATGAGATTCACAGTGAAACCGTCTATTCCCAAAAAAAATGGGATGAAGGACTTTGTCATCTTTGTGATAGTAAGAAAGTTGAAGATGAAAAGCAATTTCTCTTGGATAGTTTGGCTCTTACTCACATTCATTCTAATTTCAAAATTCTTTTCCAGAATATCATCCTTCTTAACGTGTTAAGCCAGCAAAATTATGGTCATCTAAGGACACTCCTCTCCCTTCTTTTCAATCATAGAAATAATATGTTAAAGAATATCAATTAATCTCTTACTTTCTTAAGGTTTGATAGACCATATGGGTCTTAGTGGACTTTAACCATTATCATCATCATTTAACTCATATAATAATAATAATAATAATAATAATATTTTAAATATTGGCAATGTGACCAACTATTTATTTTATATCATTGTGTTAATTGGCCTCTCCAACCCATTATGGCAGAGATGTTGTAATGTAGTGTCTTGTTTAACATTTTGACTCGGTCAAATTACATAATGAAAGTAAATAATTAAAAAGATAAAATACTAAATATTAATAATTATAATTGTCAATAAAACATTTTTGACTAAGTGAAATTACATAAATCTACAACTAAAATAAAATAAAATAAAAAACATTAAATTAATAATTATAATTATATTACATATGATGAATAATTAAACCAACCTAGATCCATCTCAACTCCGGCTCTACGTATATGGAGATGGATCAAATCTCTTGGGATGCAAACTTCTTTTAGAGTGAAAAGAGATTTGGAGATTTGATCCCTGGCTTGGTAGATCTGGAGTTAAGATGGATATAAGCTGGTTATAACAAATGTATAAGTTAATTATAATATATTAAATTGAAAAATCATTAATGCTATTTAATAACTATATGTTTTGTCAAGACCTCAGAATTAACTCAACTGGTCAAGTCCCATCATTAAACCACCTTGTGACCTTAATTCTCTAGACACCATCTAGGTCAAGCTCCCTGGTTGAGCCAATAAAAAGTGATCTCTTCCAGTGGATATGCCTGGTACAAATATTCCGTGGATGTTGAGGTCACTAATCTAAACCACATAGAAAAAAGAAAAAAAAAGAAAAACAAAACAAAACTATATGTTTCATCATGTATAATTTACAATTTACATGTGAAGCGTGAAGCATACAAATAACAAAACATGCTTGGTGTTTTACAAGAATTTCAAAATTATAATTTTTATTAATTTAAATGATGATAAATAAAATCAATTTTGATTATGAAAAATTAATTGGTTTTTTTAAAAGTATTTAAAAAATATTGTAACCAATTTTTTTTGGTGACCTCCACATCCATAGAATATTTGTACTAGGGATATAGAAGAGAGTACTTCCTATTGGAGTCCATAAACCACATTAAAAAAATAAAAATAAAATTATATTGTTCACACTGTATAATTCATGTAAAGCACGTAAATAACAAAACATGCTCAATTTGGTGTTTTACAAGGTTTTAAAAATTATAAATTTTATTGATTTAAATGATGGTAATAAAATCAATTTGATTATAAGAATTTAATAAAATTGTACCTAAAACTTTATATACATATATATATAATGTTAATTGTACTAAGAATTTTTTAGAATATAAATCTATTTAGTATTAAAAAATGCAATTTAAATAATAATAAATATTATTTTATTAACAATTCATCAAATGATGAATCTAAATTAGTTATATTTTTAAACATTACTTGATGAGTAGTTGATAAATCTTTTCAACACAGTCATATTAATTTGTTTCATTAATTTATAAAATTGAATTTAATTAGTTACTATTTTTTATTAAAAAATCTAAATTAAAATCCTTAATTTATGATGAAGAATTTATTTATTTTTCAAATAGAAAATATCACAAACCAACCCTTTATTATTCCTTACCATGACATGGAATATCTTTCGAAGTGTTTTGGCTTTATTGTGCACCAAACAAACAAAAATCTATTTTTTTCAAATGTTTTGTAATATTCTTTTATTAAATAATTTTTTGAAATTTAAACAACTTTTTAAAAATATTTAAAAATTAGTAAATTATTTTTTATGGAGTTATTTTTAAGTGAGATTTTTTGGTGTTCCAGTAGATTTT
This sequence comes from Pinus taeda, assembly GCA_000404065.3. Classification (NCBI taxonomy): domain Eukaryota; kingdom Viridiplantae; phylum Streptophyta; class Pinopsida; order Pinales; family Pinaceae; genus Pinus; species Pinus taeda. The sequence continues at coordinate 6,691 of APFE031283947.1, read as the reverse complement.
TGATGGGAAATTAATGAAAAATTTATGGACAGATCTTGTTTTTGTTGTTTAAACTAGTTTTTTGACTGCATATATGGATTGAACTCCCTAAAAAACCCTTGAAACACTTCGATTTTGAACTCCCTAAAAAGCCCTTGAAACACTTCGATTGTGCATAGTTCACTTGTCAAACTTGCGATTTCAATGAATCCCTATAGGATTCTAGGCAAATTAGATTGGAAAATAAACTAGAAAACTTTTCAAAAATTTGCACTTAAAGACAACTCATTTTTTTGTTGGTTTAAAAGTTTGATTGGACTAATTACTTGTGATTAGATGTGACATTTATTTAAAAACATTAAAAATAGAATGAATTCTTATTAAATTATTTCCTGATTCATTACAAAGTTTGATTGGACTAATTATATGTGGTTGGATTTGACATTTAAAAAAAAAACAAAATGAAATTATTATTATTATTATCATCATCATCATCCAATTTTAAGGTCATGGCCAAGCCAGACACCAAATTGGTGTCTGAGATCCCCTTGTTTGTGGGACAAGAAACCCACCTCCGCACAATGATTTTACTGCTAAGTCTACAAAGGCATACATACTCTACCCCCCTCTGGGTGAACCTGTGGTCTCTTAGGAGGAAACATAAAACTTTAGTATATTACACAATCCCTATATTTTAACCTTGCACACATAAAATCACTAGTAAAAATTAAAGTTTCAGAGAGATCTTTTGTTTGAAAGGAGGTATGGTTTGTTGAAGAGATTTTGGTCATTTCTATGAATTATTTGGGCTCTACAAGGGTTTTGGGCTTTATAGATATATTGCATTATATTTACCTTTGGTTGTTTCATGTGTAACAAGTGTGTGAGGCCTTGAGAATTCAAAGTTTTGTCATGTTTGAGATTTTTAAAATGGATTTTGGTTGTGGATCAAAGCATGGAGTTGGGTTACACTTTTTTGCAAAAGAGGGTGTGAAAAAAACGGCTCACTAGATCTCCTCAAGTGCTAAAAATGTAGCTCAATCAAACATCAAAACAAACTCTCCATCAAGCTCTTGTGTAACCCCAGGGTTGGGAACTCGATCGAGCCTTAAAGTTGAAATATTTTAAAATTTATGTAAATATCAATAATGATGCGCAGACTTTAAAATTGTAAGTTTTTGGTAGTTTAAAAAAGAAAAAAAACCAAATTTAATTACTAATTATGTTTGAGTAGGTAGTTAACAATGGTGTGGATTAATTTCTCATTACATTTCTTGTCTTTTGGTGTATAGATTTGAAAAATGATTCTATCCCACTTGCATTTGAAATTGTAATAACCTTATATTTATAATTTGGTAACTTAAAAATTAGTTTTTAATATTATTTAAATTTTCAAAATTGTAATTTAAATAATAAATTATTATAAATATAATTTAAATATTAAATTGATTAAATATAATAAAATTTATCAACTTGATTTTTATAAATATTATAATTTTTTATATGAATAAGTGTAACTCAAAAATGTGAATTTGACATTGTTGGAAATTTATATGATGTCGCAAACCATAGGGCCTAGAAATTAACAATTAAGACACACAACACATAACACCAAAATCCACACAATACGTATGCACATAAAATCTCAGAAATATATCATTAATAAATAAAATATTTACAAGAGAACTATTGGCCTAATCATTGGCCTTTCATTCCTCACACTACTCACTTACATGTCTCATGAGCTCTCATAGATTTATAAAAGTAGATTTGAACCCAAAGTAGGTTCTAGATCCTAAACAAACTCCCAGAATATCTCTCTTGATCCATAAAAACTTTCACCTAATCCCTTATCTCTAGATAAGATCTAACTAACCCTCAAATATCTCAACTCTTCCAAAATACTTTTGAACCTTCTCTTATTTACAATAATTCTCATTTTCTCCTAAAACTATAGGAAAATACATTAAATAATTAAATCCTAACTTAGGGAACTAACTCCTTTAGTAAACATGATACCCTAGGTTAGATGCTCCTGCACCAGACTTCCCAGGTAAAAGAAAACCATGGTTTCCTGACCATATATCTTTATAAGTGGATAAAACTCCTCCGAGATCCCAAAATTTAGTCTATTGTTGATCATGTACTTTATTTTCTTGTTGATGTCTTGTGGTTGTCTTTTCCCATGTTCTAGGCTTCCAAGGTTTATGTTGCAATTCTCCTCCTGCTTTGTTGATGTATACTTATGCAGTCAAATGTATCATGTTGTTGTCCTTCTGCCTCATCTTGTAATATCTTGCTTTAACTTTTTTTTTTTTTTTCCCCGTAAGTTTCCTTAATTCTTGAATTTCAATGTCCAATCTAGTTTTTGATTGAAGTTTGTTGTTACGAGCTTGGGATATCAATTCATCATCTTCAACATTAAATTCAGATTCTACATTGAACATTTCTCTTCCTTATATGCAACTTGATTAGATTCAGGCTCTATCAACATCTTCTCTAGCAATTTGAGTTCTTCTTCACATTTGATCAGCTTTTTATGGTTTCTTTCCAAAATCATTTCAAAAGACTAGTCTTCATCATTGCATAAAACATAACCATCATCTGCAATAATTTTTGTATCCACACACCAATTTTCACATTTAAAACCAACATAATTGTTATCTTCCAATGGCAATTCAATCATCATATGTGGATCTTATAAACAGTTTGTGGCGCCATCTGTGGGAATTGAACCCATGTTCATATCAACAGATTTCATTTCAGCATCATCCTTGTCCTCACCAAGCATTGTCATTATTCTGGTTCACAAATTCATACGTTCATCTCGGTTATCTGGAGTTTTTCTGCTTCCCTTAACAAAACTTTCAGCTTGTGTTTATGTCTCCTTGAAATCAACTCCTTGATTGGCCATCTAACTATCTTATTCATTATCCATCCATGTTTCTGATTTTGTAACGGCTCCATCAACACACCAAGCTATGTCTTCAACTCAACAATCTCTTTCTTGAACTCTTCATCACTTAAACCATTTTCTATGGCATCATTGTGGCTTTTTCCTCGATTCTACAAATGATTATCCATAGTCATCTTCATCTACTTCTTTCCTCGTAAAAGCTTCTTTTATGCTCTACTTCCTTTGTTGCAAACAACTGTAATATCCCTTGTCCTTACAATACATTGACTAGTCTCTCGGTGTTGGGTTCTACCAATCATACACCCAATTACAACCAATTTTGACTTTGGATGATTTTATTAACATATTTACTTCAATTTAACTTTGACACCTTACTTTGAATCTTCAACTGTACTAAGTCCTTATGTGATTTTCTCATCATATGACTTTACATAAGGATTTATGTTTAACACACTCAATCTTTTTCATGGTCCATTCAAACACTTATTCCATACACTCTCTATTAGTTCTATGTCATAAAATAAAACCAATCATAACCTTTTACAAAAAAAAATCACAAAAATCATGTGATGATTTACAATAAATAAATGATGCAGGCCAATGTGACTAACCACTCTTCCATGCCCACAACATGTACTTTTAATTTCTCGGTTACAAGAAATAAGTGTAACTGCAACTATTGAAAACCATTCTCAATCCAAATGTATTATTAGACTTTTACTTTAAAGTATTACCTCGTCTTCTTTAGTCTACATCAGAAATTTACACATCTCTCGATTCTTCGAATTTGCACTCCCATTTGCTAACACTTTATCTTTTTCACTAGTCACGAAAGGAATCTCCACTGATTTGGCACACTAGATTCACACTTGTTAAGATATCACAACGTTCCAGGAAACAATTAGCGTTATTTTCACTTCTTCGTGTGATGTTTCAATGCTATTAAATCTCTTAATGGAGGCCTACATGCATTCAATGTTTGTTTTTTCCTATAGATCAATTTGGCTTTAACAATTTCCTATTTACTAATTACAATTTCGGATTCCACAGCTTCAACTTCCAGACTCTAACTAGTGACTATAACACTTTCTTCAGCTTTAGTCCCTTGTTATTTGACAATACCCAAGATGTAAACTATAATCTATAACAAAAGGCATGCTAGAAGTGGTTGTCTTCATCAAAGCCATATAATATCACCAGTTTTAACCTTTCAGGAGCATGCAGGTGCTCTTCTTTATATACACCGCTTGAAACTGTTGTTGTGATGATCCCATGCAAAATTGAATTTAGCACACATTCTACCCCCTCAATCATGTCAAAAAGTCTACATAATCTACTCTCTGATTTTTTTTTAGGGGCTAATATCTCTTCCACGCGTAGGTCCATGTACTCTTCAATAATCACATACTCATTTTTGCAAGTAACGGCTCTTCCTTATTTGACATGTTACTTCACAACGACAAATTACATTATAGCATTTCTATTTTCCACAATAGTGAATCTTCTCTTAGTTACACAATCGGTTCTCACGAATTTATCCCTTCTAAATAGAACCTTGTGTAAGTTGGAAATAATTAATTCCTACTTGTCTATGGTTGTAACTCTCCATTTGAGGAGTTTGTTCCTACATAATAGGGATTTAGTTTCTTCTAGTTTAGTGTGTGGTTGAGAGAATCTCTCAACCACACTAATGTACGTCCAAGATAGAATTCCTATCTTGAGACTATTGATTGTATAAATATGTGTAATTTCCTCATTCAAATTATTAGAATATATTATTGAGTGTCTGTAATTTTATCTTGGTATCAGAGCCTGAGGGCCTGGCCCTTTGTGGGCTGGGCTGGGCTGAGGAAGCTTGGCCCCTCCTGGGCTAAGGAAATAAAAAAAGTTCTTTTAGTATTTAGTTTGTCCATTTTTGGATTCAAGCGGATCTATCATTTCTGTGTTTGTGAAGCATTTTGGTGGCGTAGTTTGGTGGTGTAGTTTGGGAAGCCGAGCAAGCTGCGGGCCGAGCGGTGGCATAAGGAGGACCACGTGTGTGATAGAGTTTAGGTGTTGGCTTGTGGATAATGGTTGCGATATTGCACCTAAATCTGAGTGGTAGCGCCGCCCAGACATGAACTGGAGACCTTCAGTGGTAACAGAGTTCCTTTAGGGCCTGGCCCCTCCCGCACTTGGTCCGTCATGGACCTAGGAAAATAAAAGAGCTTGTTTGTATTGTTTTAATTTTTTGAGATTTTCCATCTCGATGGATCTTGCCACGAGGTGAAAGTTTGTAATTTTGTACCGGAAACACTATTATCAGAGGAGAGAACATTGATGTGGCTGTGGTGGAAAAACACACTATTTCAATTCGATTGTTTGGTTCTATTTCGTGGGTTCAGTTGTTTGGTGCAGGGGATGAATTCCTTGGAGGCGAATGGCCATGTTCGGCTGGAGGCGACAAGGGCCCTGGACTTTGCGCATACCAATTTTAACAATATGGAGAAGGATTACATCAAGAGCGTGGTCTACTAGTCGACTGCTTGTTCTGACGTGAGGATCTGACATGCTACATTCGAGAGTTTGCTGTCGATATGGTGATCCGTCGTCTGTTCAATTTTTTTTTTTGTTCGGTCCTCTGCTGGCTCGGTATGGTGAAACCGATGTAGCTCTTCCTGGAGGCTGTAATATTGGAGCTCACCCAATCGATCTGTGTTTGAGAGGGCTACAGGCAGCACTCGTTTCTGAGATGTGTGGTGATTTATGTAGATTGATAGCCGTATCCAAAGACTTCAGATCTGTGGCACAAATTCTTGCCTCGGGTCCAGATCCTGCACAACTGATTGTCTGCAATTGGAGGAAGAAGGTTAGGGTTTACATGGATGGATGCTTCGACCTGATGCACTATGGCCATGCCAATGCTCTCAGGCAGGCGCGCGTGCTCGGTGACGAGCTGGTCATTGGCATGGTTAGCGACGAGGAAATTATAGCCAATAAAGGACCCCCGGTCTTGTCTCTCGAAGAAAGGATGGTGATGGTGAGTGGTTTGAAGTGGGTCGATGAGGTTATAACTGATGCACCATATGCAATAAATAAGTTGTTTGACGAGTATAATATTGATTATATTATACACGATGATGACCCATGTCTGCTCCCTGATGGTAGTGATGCATATGCCCTTGCCAAGAAGGCTGGACGGTATAAACAGATCAAACATACTGAGGGTGTTTCTAGTACTGATATAGTTGGTCGAATGCTACTTTTATCTAGATTTTGTGAGGATGCGCATGCCAATTTCTGAGCATCGTAGACCAGACAATTATGGCAAAAGCTCATCATCGACAACTCCAGAAAACATCTCCTTCCTACAGACATATTTTGGATTTAAATCTTTACTAACTGCTATTCAAGGTTGGAATTGATTGATGTTGTTCAAGTCATCACCCAGCTTGGGGCTTAGAATTCTTAGTTTGGGAAATGATCATCTTTGGGTGGAGATAGAAAAATTAAATTTGAAGAGTTTATGTTGTATTTTCTTGAAACCATGTTTAAATATTATTGAGCCTTATTGAGCCTAGCTAACTCAATGTAGGTAAAGTTGTTTCGTTAGAATTCATGACTCTAACAAATGACAGGATAAGCATGGAGTTCCAAGAAGTTTTTCGAACAGATAAAGATGCCCACGATGTAGGAAAAGATGAGGTAATGAAGCAGCAACAACGGTTATGGTGGACAACAAAGTACATGTTTGTTTGAGGTAGTGTGGTTTGTGGAATAGACTCCCTAGTATGTTGTAATAGCCATTGTATGTAC